>JAVQKC010022572.1:12500-19681 GCA_036025475.1 Philypnodon macrostomus | reverse complement strand
CTCTCTCTCTCTCTCTCTCTCTCTCTCTCTCTCTCTCTCTCTCTCTCTCTATAAATAAATATATATATATATGGAGGCCCTTTATGATGTAGTCTCTGTATTGAGTTAGTATCTCTTCTGATCAGATCTGAGAGGGTGTTTATGGTTCTTGGTTACATTGCGTGCATAAATATTGATGAAAATGTACATTTAATCAGGGCTTGAAATTAACACTAACCTGCCAAATGCAAGTAGATTTTATTATAGGCTAGAAGTGTGGTTAAGTGTGGTTAAAACTCATTAAGTTGCTCATTTAAGTTATTCATTAAAAGTGAGCATGATCAGTGTTAGGGGTTATGTGTGAGATTTACAGTAACCTAGACAGCTACTGACAAGGATCGAGACATGAATGCACTGCTGCTCAGATCAGCAAAGAATCATAATACTGGTGGGATCCCTCAATAACATGTGATACACTCTATCTAATGCAAAGTTGTTATCATTTGCATCTGTAACACAGAGCAGAAACATATTACACTGGCCATGTTACAATAAAAAGGCAACGCATGTATGAATACTTACATGCATAAAATATATTGTGCGCATACATAAACGTTTAACATAATAAGTCCTTGTGAAAAACTGAACTGAGAGCTGACTTCAGGTTTTGGACACATTACATCAGAGGTTGTGTGGCCTTAAATGAAACGTCTAAACCCAGTTTGTCCACAGCCACCTACTCCATCACCACACAGAACACTTTGAACCATACTGACACACTATTAGGCTACCAGGCATGCATCCTCTACCCAGGAATGCACTCAGGAGGAGAAAAAATGCCAGAGACGCAAGTTGCTTCTGTCAAGTGAATAAATGATCTTCTTTTTCCACAGCTATAGGAAATGAAGTGTTAATATGTGCTGAATTGAAGTTTCCCTCCAGCTGTTTATTTGCAAATACAGTCGACTCAATAGGCTCCCCAAATAGCACAAGTACACACTGCATTTGAAACACTATTTCAGGTAGATATGGTTGTTGGCGCAAACGCGTGGCACGGCTTTTGGAAGAGGCAGTGCATTATCTTGGCCCTCATTCAAATGTTCTTCCTTAAACTAATTCTGGTGGTCAGCTCTGAGTGAGCACGGTGGACTAGTCCAAACAAACAACGGTGTGGCTTAAATCTTAGAGCCATCACTAAACAGCCGCGCAGCCCACTTTCAGCTGCAGACCAAAAACCACATCTATTTGAGCGTCAGCTTTGGGGTCTCCTCTCCGAGCGGTGCACGACTCGCTAATTCTTTGGGAAGCTTTTAAGGAAGCCAGTCATTCCCATTTAATTCTCAGCAACATCGAATTGCCAGGTCAACCATGTGTAGCCTATTATTGGCACATTGCTGTTTTAGCGGGAGCTAGTAGTACGAGTGACCAAAGGTGAGGTAATGCGTAACGACCACGTCTGGTGCGCTCTGACATCTGATTGTCTTGAACATCTCTGCCACTCCGTGGCCAAACTGAGCCGTGAAGCTAGAAACTCAAGAGGATAGTTCTACATGGTTCATCTTTTTTACACATCATCAAATCACATGGTGCTTTTAGGGAATAGGAATTTGTAATTACTCCTTTTCGTGGGTGTCTTTTAGATCAAATATATATTGAGGAACTAGAGAAAATGCCACAATGCATTAAACTACACAATGTCTGTGTCCAGTCGAGATGTTATACATTCACACTGCCCAAAAAGAATAGGTCACAAAAACAATACACAACCAGACCGAACACAGAATGAACCCTGTCGGTTTCCTGTTCTGCACAAATGTGCGTCTGAAGTTAATTAGAGGCGTTAATTGGCGGCACTTACAGGTAGCTGCCGCTCGTGAGGATGAGGAAGATCTGCGGGTAGTAGACTGACAGCAGCACACTGCGCGACGAGAAGATGATCATGATGACATGGAGCAGGCGGCCACGCGCGGCTCGAGTCAGATAAAACACAGGTCCGTTAATCCTCGGCGTTAAGTTCCCTTTGAATCACAGAGAGACGTCTGCGCGTGCTGCTTGTCTTCGCGGGCTTTACGCGGCTCCGAGCTCCCGGGGCCGTGCGCGCACTGACATCGGCTGTGTCATATCTGAGCTCATGAGCCGGACTTAGGATGAGGATGCTGCTTTTAGGGCTCGTGCATGGCAGAGAAGTGCCTTGCGCCGCTCTCATGAGAGACGCGGCTGCCATTGGGCAGAGACGCGCTACAATCCGCCCACTTGGCCAGAACGGGACAATAGGGTGACACTGATCCGAACCGTGTTAGAGGAGAACGAGGTTTCATTTATCATCACACATCCCTTCACCTCCAAACCCCCACCAGCAGCAGCCCAGAAAAAGAAACTGCCTTCAACAAGTCACGCTCAAAACCCTGCAACAATCACCGCTCCCTTCATCAAGTTGGTCTCAAATGAATCTTTCCTTATTTTGACTTTTTACATGATTTAAAACCAACATATTTTATATACACAATATTCCTCTCCTCGTGTACACTGAACACACAAAATGATAGGCTTGAGGGTAACAGCTCTTAACTACATCTACCTCATTAAGTACAAACTGTAATAACATGTAACTACATTGTATCTACCTCATTAAGTACAAACTGTAATAACATGTAACTACATTGTATCTACCTCATTAAGTGCAAACTGTAATAACATGTAACTTGTATCTACCTCATTATGTACAAACTGTAATAACATGTAACTACATTGTATCTACCTCACTAAGTACAAACTGTAATAACATATAACTACATTGTACATAACCCTAACCATTCTGTATGTAATACATGTTATTACATGTACTGTATGTACATGTTTGTTACACAGTATATTACATTGTACTTAATGAGGTCGATACAATGTAGTTAAGGGCTATATGTGAAATAAAATGTGACCGGCTTGAGTTATTCCTTCTGCCATAATCCTAATATGACACCTGTCTGTGGACTTCTGCATCACATGGGGTTGTTCTTTTGTAATTTACTGCATAACAGTTTCATCAGGCAGTAACCTGTCTATAGTCCACTAAAATGCTTTCCTTTTTAATTCAGCCCAGCTCTGACACCACTGAGTCATGGCTTTTATCGCCACAGCATCGTGACCGTCCGTCAGCACCTGCAGGCGGGAGCAGCGGTAAATGAAGAGGGTGCTGTGACAGATGAGGCAGTGGAGGGAATGAGCTCCCAGCTGTCGGACATGCGATTTGGACAAATGTTTTAGAGATAGCCTCCACATGAACAGTGTAACTTTTTAAAAATATATATATATTCAAGTATTGAAATCTTACATAGCCTATAAAAACAGTTAGTAGGCGTATTGTCTGTGGTAGTAGAACTATGTCTTCCATGCTCCTGACTTGCCATAGGCCTAGTTACATAAGCAAATACACTTACCAGTTGTGAACCAGGCCAAACGCACAAGACGGAGATGTTTCAATCCAACTCCCTAAACATTTCCCACACAAACCCTTATAGACTTTTGGGCTGACGTGAGACAGAACCAGCCTCATCTGTGAAAAGATGCCAGGTCTGAGTGAATCCGTTATAGCGAAGTGCAGCAGGATTAGACACACGTCCTTCTGTTTATGCGTCAAGGTGAGCTATTGCAAAACAGGTAAAAAGTCCGTGTGGGCAAAGGAATGTGGAAATACAGCTCACTGTGCCGCTATTAATGAAGGAATGCAGAACTGAAGTGCTTCTGGAGCAAAGACAGTGGCTCAAATGATCCTTTTTGTCGTAAAGTGTAGGCCTAGTTCCGTTGGCAAACTGAACTAACACGTCTACTAGTACAGCTTACACTTTGAGGCACGACAATAATACCACATGCCACTAGACGTCACCTCATATTCGCCTGCAGTAAAGATTTCATTCATTAGGTCATAGGGGGACATATAACCAGGCGATTCATCTCTGAAGTGCCTGCATTACTGTGCGTAAAGACGCTGTGTGCGTTGGAATCACATGCAGGTAACAACAATGACTCACCCAAGTTTCAGGTACAGGATGCCAAAACACAGGAACACGTAGAGACTCCGCTTTCGGAGGGGTCTGTGCATGATCGATAGTCCCACTTAGGCCATGCACTGGATTATAAAGTGGTTTTGCAGTGCTTTCACATTGGAGACTGCTCTAACCTTTCCAGATAGAAGTAGTGCTTTCCAACACGTCGAACTGAATCCTCGGGTCAGTGTCTGCCCTTGTCAAATCCATGATATAGTCGCAATTCACTGAGTATACAGTCGCGATCCTATTAAGGGACAGATGCTAAAAAGTCATAAATGAAAGTTCAATAAACAGAAGGAAGTGCGGAGACTACGTCCTCATACAGTCACCACGAAGTGGCCTGCCTAGATTTCATGCCTCTGGAAGTTGCTGTGCGAATAGTCCGTGTTTTGTAGACATCTTGACGGAGTCCATGCAGGTGATTCCGCAGCCAGGTAATGTGTGCTCCAGGTAACAAAGCACTACCTGCCTCCTCCTCCTGAGCGTGCGATACTGGCAATGGGACGGGCCTGCGCTCCCGCGCGCACACGAGCTGTTGTTGAACAGAAAACTATAAGAGAAACGAGACGAATGACTTTTATAGGCCTTTAGGCAAGGCAAGGCTGGGTCTTGTAACAATAGGGGTTGAAATAGGCATTTCCCCAGTGTGGACTCCCCACCACAACAGTAAGTCCTATAAAGCCCCACAGACAGCTCAGGGCTGGCTCAGCTGCGTGGGGAACATTACCACAGTGTGACCAATGATGATGACTGATAATGATGTACTGGCGTCATGAGAAACAGTCACTGAGGTTCATCCCGTCACTTTGACTAAGTGTCATCCATGAACTCATGATCAATACTTACTTTCTGTCTTTGAGTGCAAATAGGGTTCTTTATGTCAGTTTGTGTACATTTGACCAGGCTCGGTCATGTTATAAATGAGACAAATGCACCAGCAGTTGTTTGTGCTTCCAAGAAAATCTTTAAAACATGTCTAACGTGTTGTAATAATGATGGCGTGGACTAAAATTACAGACATGAGCTAGTATCTGGGTTCAGAGCCTGCAGGCTGTTGTTGACCACGAGAAAGAGACAAAACCACAAAGACCTTTGTTTCAAGACACGGCTGCTTTGTGGCTTTTGGGCCTTTTCTTCCAAAACATGCCCATCAAAATTCCAGATGGATTTTAGAAATAATGAAAGTCAACATGGCGGGCCCAGGGTGACATGAAACAATACTCTGCATTTGATGTCTACCCTGTAAAAGATGGCCCTGTTTGTCTTCATGAGTGTACATAGCTCATCGTCGTCAAGGCCAGCCTGGGAATGGTCCTGTTTAGTTTAATTAAAATGTTCAAAGCTGTTTTATGGAAGCGAGATCGAGAGCAGGGACAGTGTGCGTCAGTCTTTATTTGTTAGCCTCCATTGCCGCCGTTTGAGACATGTCACTCACTTCCTGGCTTTGGTCTGAGCACGCTAACTCATGGTATGTCTCTCAAAAAACTCAAAGCAAGTGCACTGACACACACACTAGACACATTACACTCTTTGTAGCACTTGGGTGGTACAATGAGGATTCTATGACATACAGTCTGTTGTATAGTTCACAAATAAGAGGCATGTGTGACAGCCCTCAGGTCCGTGAGTGTAGATCAGTCTGAATCTGTGTCCCTTGAAAGCTTTAGGTAAGTCGACTACGCAATTAGCATTTTCCCAATAATATCTGCTGGTACATTTTTGGTTTGATTTCCACAAAGACGATTTGCCTCAGAATACCAGAATACACGTATTCACTGGACAATTTATTAGGGATTGGCTTGATTGTTTGGTTGAAGAGACAGTTTGAGGGTGGCCTTCCCGGTGAGTTACACAGCACAGTATCAAAAACAAACAAAAAATGATTGTCCCTGTTTCTTGTCCGGCAACCGTCTTGAGGCTATATATATATATATATATATATACAGTGTAGACATTGGTTTTGACTGTTTTCTCCTTTTGTTGTCCTTTCGCTCTTCTTCTACCCTGTTGTGCGCACGCAGAGTGACGTGGGCACCGGTGTCTGTGGGTGGCACCGTGGGTGTGGTGTTTATTAGTGTGTGTGTGTGTTCACCTGTGTAGGGTTAAGGCATGGATCATGGTGGCAGGGTGAGCTTGGGGAGCAACTTTCTGTTGACCGTCTACGACTACGTTTAATGCACTAAGGTATCTTTGCACGGCTTATGGAACACATCCGTGAAAGTGTCTGTTTTATTGAGTCTGTGATATAGAATAAAGCCATCGTAATGTGCAACAGTTCAGCGTGACGCGTCTTCAGTACAAACCCCACAATATACAGTATATATATGATCAAAAGTTTTACAGTGTTGCTTTAATAACTCTCTGTTTCAAGGCTCTACTACTGTGCATCTGCTCCTTTTCTTTCAAATGTGGGAACGTAAGGAAAAATAATCATATTCTGGCCAGACTGAGATGATATGTCGCACTGTCTTTTTGAATATAATTAAGTACTTTTGACCGACAACTAAATAAGAAAAGCCGCCGGTTGCCCATGTGTTTGTATGGGAGCCGGTTCAACTGGAAACAGTGAGAGGGCTCAAATATAGTGTGTGCCAAACCATAGAGTTTTGTCTGGGGCTTGGTCCACCACATCTACACTGGGCCCCAGGCTGAAGAGGGGAAGAGAAAGCTATTATGCACTCCCTCAACCCCCCCTCCCACTTCCCACCCCCCTCCAACACATGCAGCTATCAGGGCTGCGGATTAACTGGATAACATTACTATCAATTATAACTCCAAAAATGTACAACCTTTTGAGAGTCAAAAAGTTGAAATATATTAGTGCAGATTTACCATTGAGAACTCCGACATAAAGCTCTTAAAATGCATTCGTTTTCCTCATCGTATTTCAGCAACTAGGGGCGTGAGGCAGGGTACAGCTTAGACAATGCCAGTTGCAAGGGCCGACACAGAGACTCTCGCGTGCGTTCATTAAAGAGTCAATTTAGATTCCACCTTACAAAGACAGTGGAAGTCAGCCAGAGTACCAGGAGAAAGCCTATGGTATAACACAGGGAGACAGTATAAGTTCAAGTAGATGTTCAATTATGCCATGGTATGACCGCTTACTTTTCTCTGGTCAGTCACAGCTTGGAAATGAGATGGCGCGTAATTAATTCC
>JAVQKC010022572.1:0-7500 GCA_036025475.1 Philypnodon macrostomus | reverse complement strand
ACTGTCAGCCCCTGCTTTGACCTCTTCATGATTATTCCTGTGTTTGTATCCGTAATAAAAGTCCACTCTGTTGTGTCTGAGCACTGAAGCATCCCAGTGAGCAATGGCTTCCTGTGTGAAGTGACTGCTATTTCAACTCTGAGGCTGCGGTCTTTTTTTCTGTCTGTTGGTCGGTCTGGGAGTCTGCCCTCAGGCGGACCCTCAGCGTTCAGACGTTTCCGTAAAGTCAGAGCAGTGACAGTTGCCACCAGTGCCAGACCTTAAACTCTCACAGATTTTAGGATTCTTGTTTGATAGCACAAAAGGTCAGATCTATCACTCTGGTTTTAAGACAGGAATTGTAAAAACATGACCTCACATTTCTACTATATGTAGATAGGTGAAAAACCCACCTTCCATTGTTTGCTTTGGTTGTATTAGAAAAGTGGAAGCACGCAACTAACGCTTTTACAGCTGAGAAATTGCAACTGCTCATATTTGAAGTGATGTGAGAATTTCTTTGCAATGCCTTGAACAATCAAATAAAGTCACTGATGTTTTGCAGATTGTAGTGTCAAACGGGAGACCACAGTGCGCACTACTAATGAAGCCCTTTTTGTGAATGTGAAAATCTAAAATGACCTATTGAGATTGTATTGTATCAGAGTGAATGGTGGTCTGCCTATGCCATTGAAGAAAAAAAATACATACATAAATTCATTCATATTTATGGGGAACTTCCTAGCAATAGAGTGACTCAACATTGTATTGAACTTCATTGTAGATGGGACACAATGACCTCATGTTCCTCCGGAGCTATAACATAAACCAAAAGTGACTGAAAAAACATAGAGGGACATTTACAGACGTCCTCATTCTGTTCTTTGCAATATTTATTTTATTCTTCCCTGAATTTATTTATTTTTGGTCAAAACGGCGACCTCCATAGCATATGCAGCCAGTATTACACCCAGGAGTGGTCGGCCTATGAGTGGATTAGGACTTTTCCATTGACCAGCGGTTTGCTGAGGTTATAATCTTGCACCCTAAAGACAGATTTCCCGTTAAGCCCAGGAAAGCTGTCAGGCACCACTTACTGGAATCTGGTGGAAATTGTAGTGAGACCGTGTTGGCAAAGACACAGACATACAAAATACTCTTGGAGTGGCAGAAAATGTTCACAATGCAATTCCTCTTTTTTGACCAACGCTGCCATAAATTTACTTTTCCTTTATCTTCTTCAAGTTTGAACAGAATAATGGCTCCCAATTGTGCTCAGAGCTGGCGCCGTACACTGTCGGACAAATAAATCATTCATAACCCAGCGATTAAATATATTGAGGGATATATTGGTGGTTAATGAGTGGTTCGGAGCTGGCACTCTTGTGTGAAGCTGCTGTCATCAGGAATCCTCCACAATGATGATGTCTATGGGAATGGCTGCCCATCTGTGTGTGGTACAGTAAATTAGAGCAATATGTCAAAGGATCAGCACAGAACAGTATAATCTGTAAAAATGTGCCTTAAAACAAAAATCGAAAAAATATTTTTTATATGATTTCTAACTTGACAGTTGAAGCTATTACAGTATTAACCTAAACAGCTTCTACAGTCTACTCATTAAATAGATTTTTCTAATGGCTTTTATGGTCTCTATTATTGGACAATTTAGAGTGCCACTGAACATATTTGAGTTTTAGCCATGACTTTCCAGTAGATGGAGACAAAGTATGCAACACCAGACGCATATCCCTGATGCAAAGTGACTGGCTGTTTGTTTTCATCTTCAATATAGCTCACAGTCAAATCTCTGTGTAAAAGCATATGAGGAGATTTCGTTTTTTAAAGAATACTTTTTGAATTTTGCACCAAATGCAGATTATTGATCCTCAATTAGCTGAAAATGTACACTTGCTGGCCACTTTATTAGGTAGGTGTTGTGAGTATTTTTGAGAATGGATTGAAAAATATACAATATGCAGTTAGTAGCTGTTTTAAGTGGGCACAAATGAATTGTGGTTAGAGACTGGTGTGAGATATTAGGAAGGCAACATTAGCTCAGATAAATACAAAAAGGTCAGAGCTGACAATGACAATAAATCTGCTTTCCAAGGATAATAATTGAGACATCAGAAATCACCCTGAGGTGGTGATCCCAGCAGTGCCCACCCCTCCAGCAGAGGGAGCTGTCGTACAAGTATTTACAACATTGAGAAGGAGGTTCCTTTCTTTGCCCCTGCAGCCTCAGCACAGTGAGCAGTGAGTGGATCCGGCCCATGTGGAGCTGAGGCCCGTCCGTCCCCACAAACCCGCCGCCATCTTAGCCCCTCCATGTTTGGAAGCACGAAACAAAGCGATAACTTGTGAATAAAAAACAAAATGTAGAATACAAACAAAGTGCAGTATCCTGGGCACACGCACTGCTGTATATCAATATCTGTCAGAGTTTCCTCTCAAAATACATTTGATAAAAGTGAAATTAGGTGAAGCAGAGACACATAAAGCTCCATAATGTCTTCCTCCTGCTCTGTCTCAGTACATGCATATCTTCAGTAACTTCATTGAAAATTGTGAAAAACTGTGATTATTCCCATATTAATTAAGATGAGTTGTACATTCATCAAACCTATAGTCCATTAAGGAGAGACTGCATAGCTATTACAAACAACATACATACATGTTTTTTACATGATATGTTTGTCAAACAGAGGGGGAGTCAAGCATAGGTCGGATTTACAATATGTTGCTCTGATGCTTGATGATGATGATGATTATTCTGAAGGCAGCCTGTGTGGATTCTTGAACTCGTGATTGCACCCTGTTTTTTTATATGTATTCTGTTTTCACATCTCCTCTAATTTAGGCCCTCCATGTGATTGAAACAGTGCCTGGCCTAAACACACCACGCTCCCCGTCCCATTTGGGGTATCACCCTTCTGTAACAGTACCTACATTAAGACTAAAAAGAGCTTGATCAAAGATAGAAATCATGCACAGCAAAGTCCAAGTATATTTTGGATCTGGCCATGCATGCAATACTACAGCCACTTTAACATCAAACACATGTGAATTCTCATTATTCACAATCTTTGCTGAAATGAATGGTCCAGCATGTCTCCTTCAATAGCCCGTGGACTGACATAAAAAACCTGGCCAGTTTACTGTGGCGCACACTCCTAACATAAACTGAATAGTAATAACAAATGCACTCAAAGATCTGATTATTCCCCTGTGAGGAAATGCCATTAAGCTTAATGATTGCAGAGAGTTGATCCATGCCTGGTTTAGTCCAACATCTGACCCCAGATTTACATACAATTAAATTAAGTTAAGCGTCTTCTCACTGGCCACTTTATTAGGTATACAGTGGATCTAATAAAGTAGCCCATCTGTGTGATGTTTTGTTGAGATAGTAATTTGAATACATTGGTTGCAACAAGGGTTATTTTAGTTCATATTAGTGATAGTAACATCGGTATGGGCCGATAATTACATGTTTAACTAATATAGGTATCAGCCTCGACAGATGGCTGATGTTGACTTGTTAGCTTCTTATATTTGGCTTTGGAAAGAGTCAGAGAAAGGAAAGTCCATTCAACAAGTGTAAATTGACGGTGACTAAAAGAAGTAAAACTAATATTTGGGGATTGATCAATACGTTTAAAGCAGTGATTCAGATGTAGATTTCTTAGTTTCCAAAAAAAGGTAATAAAAATTTCAAAATCGGTATTAGCCAAATTGGTAATTCAAATTTCGGCCAAGAAATTCCATATTGTGCATCCGTAGTTAATATAGGTTTTTTTGTTGTTTTTTGTTTTTTTGTTTTTTGTATCAATTTTAAGAAAGTGTAGCTTAAACATAACATTTTTGCCCGGGGAACTGGCACACACTGGATATCTTTGGTACCAATCATATTAACCATGCCACATTCACTTTTTTTTTTTCTTGCAGGTTTTTCTTTAATATTATCTGCATGACTGAACACATTGATCTGCTGCTCTGTGAGTGGCTAACTTTGTGTTAACTAGTAGATAATATGTATACCTAATAAAATGGCCAGTGTGGTGGTCGTTGTCATTATTCTTAAAAAAAAAAAAAAGATTTCATTTTAAACTTTGTCCAGGACTATAGTTGCTAATAGAAAATAAACGAATGAATAATCTCCATAACATATGTGCATCTTTCCATCATGGAACAAACTAAATTACATGTGTGCTGCACATTTCCTGGCTGTATACGATCATTCTTGGCTGTGTCCGGACCAATTGGCACCTTTTTAGCAGAGTCGCCCCAAAAGCCATAATAAAGTGTTTGAACTCAGCTCTTCTAATCACACGGGTCACGGGCGAGTTCACACTAACATGAGCTTACATCGATCTCCCTCATTTGCATTATGTTTCATTATTGTGCATTGCTTTTGTATTTTTAATGAAAGTACTCATCTCAAAGTGAACACAGATGTTGTTTAAAAGTGAACGCAGGCCAAAAGAACTCAAGAAGTTTCATGAGTTCGTTTTTTGATTTATTATACCATTACATTTTTTTCCACTTCTTGCTGATTCTTCTTTCACTCGAGCTGCTGTTTCAAATTCTCATCCCGCCCCCGCTGTGCTTCTGCTCATCTGATTGGTGGAGACGGTTCTGGGTCTGTGATGCGTAGGGCGGGTCAGTAAAGCACATTTGTAGAGGTTTCTTTTGCACAGCAACACTGGGGGCCCTGTGTGCTGAATCAGCCTGAATCTAGACCAGACAGAAAGGAGAAGGGAGAGAAACAGAGAAAAACTAGCACTATTTTACCCATTTTAAAACCACAACCAGGACAAAATAGAGCGATTATTACCCCTGAATGTCCCACCATAAAATAAACCTATTGTTTTTGCTCCATGGACTATAAAATAATTGACTGAATTAAGTTTTTGGTCATTTCCACTTGGAAGTCACTTACCAAGGTATGGCTTTGACCTGAATATTGTCTGCAACTTCAGATGGCTAGACATTTTTGGTCAACATTTTAGTCCTGGTTTAGTCCTGGTTCAGCCCTGGTTTAGTCCTGGTTTAGTCCTGGTTTAGTCCTGTTCAGCCCTGCTTTAGTCCTGGTTTAGTCCTGGTTTAGACCTGGTTTAGTCCTGGTTTAGCCCTGCTTTAGTCCTGGTTTAGTCCTGGTTTAGTCCTGATTTAGTCCTGGTTTAGCCCTGGTTTAGCCCTGGTTTAGTCCTGGTTTAATCCTGGTTTAGTCCTGGTTAAGCCCTGGTTTAGCCCTGGTTTAGTTCTAGTTTAGACCTGGTTTAGCCCTCGTTAAGTCCTGGTTTAGTCCTGGTTTAGCCTTGGTTTAGCCCTGGGTAAGTCCTGGTTTAGTCCTGGTTTAGTCCTGGTTTAGCCATGGTTTAGTCCTGGTTTAGTCCTGGTTTAGTCATGGTTTAGTTCTGGCTCAGCCCTGGTTTAGTCCTGGTTTAGTCCTGGTTAAGTCCTGGTTTAAACAATGACTTACTTGAGAACAATGTAAGAGGGCTTGACCTACACTAAAAATGTCATATGGACGCCCTTAAATAATACTGGACTGCAAAGGCACATGTATTTCTTCATCACTGTTGTTTTTTCCCACATTGGACTGATCTGTCTCTTGCATGGCCATTGAAGTGCTTTTTTTTGCACGTGCAACACATAACTGTCAGTGCTGGTTTGAAATCTGAAGCCAATATGAAGGTTTTATAAACACAACTGCAGCATTTGTCATGGGCTCTTTGACAGCTCTTGACAACCTGTTATGAGGAACACATGGTGGATTGAGAAAGACAACGGCAGGGGACGGCCCAGGACGCTGCATCAGCACGAATCTTTTAGGTCAACCGAACCGATTATACCTTCACATGGAGACAATCCAAGAGCGCTGAGAGGGATCAGGAGCAGTAATTCCCTGACATACAGGCCAGGTCACATGAGGTGAACAGTAGCATATGTAAAAAATAAAATGCAAATCTAAAAAAACATCAAGCAAATATATTATACATCTTTGCCAATTCAATTTACTTTTGTAGGAAATTTGTGAGTTTACAAATTCAACCTCAACCATATCTATTTGATAAACGCCTGAATGTGTTTTTCATTTGCACTGTTTGGGGTGAACGGGTGCACAGAGTCTCATGACCGAAAATAGATGTGTTATCTGAATGTGTTATCAAGGCCCAGCCCACATCTTGTTAAGGCACGTCAGACATGCCTATCTAAACCTATCACGGCGCTCGAAAGGAAAACAAACAAACACGTACACGCCTCCAAAAACCACAGTCACTCATCTTTGCAGGTCTGTCCTCAAAGCAGGGCAGGGGTAACCTAAGGGGAGTCACATGGTCTGGTATCACTGGTGCTGCAGCAGTGTCTTGCAGATTGCAGCATATGGGCACAGCTCTGGTGAACAATGAAGCAATGAGGTGCCAGTGGGCGGGGAGGGTGGTGTTACCTGAGATGACTCTTCACAGATTAACGTGGCTCATCATATGGGCGTAGCTGTGGTTTACAAAGGCTTATACAATATTGAAACTTGAACTGCAATGCGCCTCAGAGTTATCTCATCTGATGTTAAATTTTGGAATGGATGCAAGATCATAATACATTTTCAATGGAGAAAATAGCATTAGTCTCAAAATGTTGCAAATTAAGATGGTTTTGACAAAGTCCATCCACTCTGCTCCATGTAAGTGATGTCAGAGCCTGGTTAGGAAACATTAGTGAATGTACCTCACATTGATCATATTGTGGTTCCCATATGTTTACTTAATGTACACATAGTATACAGTTAGCATTTTGTCGAGTCCACAAGCCTTTTTTCATTGTATGCTCAGAATTAGTCTGTCCCTTACTTTTTTTTGTAAAGTTAACTCACTTTTTCTTTAGTTGCCTCCAATTTTGAACATTCCATATGACAAACATTTGAAAGGGTCTATAGATGATGATTGTATTGTTGATTTTGATTTTGTTGACTTCTGATCTTGTAAAAACCTTACCACTCTACATTTGTCAAGTGAATATAATAATACACCATCTATTAATATCAAATGTTCTAATCTATAATATACAAACCTATATACTGTATTCTATTCTGGTGACCTACTGTATATGTATGGCTTAGAGCAATACTGATTTCTAAATCAGTCCTGTGCATTTTGTAATAATGCTGTTTATTGGCTAATACCCATATGTCAAATCTGTGCTCTTAGGATATCACCAAATGCACAGTTTATAACATCAGTAGTGTGTAGTAAGCTAATGGTAAATGGTGCTGCTGCTGTTGGTGCATGGTGCAGAACCTGTGTGGAATGGTCTGTGTGGTGTCTAAAGATTGAATGGTAATGTTCATTGTAAAATAATGATAAAATAAATTAAATAATATATTAAATTATACAGGCTAATTATTATATCGGCGAAAACAGCGTGTCGCCGATATTATGGAATCACGTCGGTGCGCGTCCGCGTCCGCGTCCGCGTCCGCAGATCCTAGCTGTGAACGCGATAACTCAAAAACGA
>JAVQKC010022537.1:0-10059 GCA_036025475.1 Philypnodon macrostomus | reverse complement strand
ATGAATAATGTAATGTAAAGTGTCTTTGAGTGTTGAGAAAAAGCGATATATAAAACTAATGCATTATTATTATTATAAGATGTGACAATAAACCTATCATTGTATCTATGGGCCTTAGGTGGTGGACACTCTGTATATACACAGGGTAAGTCCTTTTTAGTATTTTTCAAGGCAAAGAGCCTATATTATGCTTTTTAAACTTTTTGGTCACCCAGCTTCACATCTTTTACAACTTTTTCCAAGAACTGAAAACGCAATTCACCTATAAGTCTAGGAAGTGCTTCTGCCTGCTCCCATTATGTCAACAGACGCACCCAGAGAAGTATTGTTGCTACCACCATATAATGTATCTGATTGAAAGATATAAGTTCGGCTGTGAGGTTGTCAATGTCAACCCCAAAAACACAAGGCACAAACTGTTTGTTCCGGTCTTAAAGAAACGGTGTCTAATCAGAGCTTTGTTATCGAGTGAGAGTTCCACAAAACAGCTTGTATTAGATAAATATTGTGTTTGATGTTGAAAAATGTAAAAATGGTAACGTAAATGTGTCCAAAATAGACTGAAATGTGCAAAAAAAAACATAATAGACCTTTAAAGTAAACCTTCCAGTATGTTAATCATTTAAAATTGTACTTTTATTTTGAAGGCTTCTGGGGTTCCTATATTTTTTTTACGGTGGTGGCAGATGGGGCATGATGTGCGTATAGACCCTTTCAAAGTTTGTAAACAGAAAGTTCTAAATTAGGGAATGGAGGCAAGACCATAATATATTTTCAAGGGAGAAATTGGAATTGGCCACAAAATATTGCAAATGAAGTTGGTTTTGACAAATGATGTCCACTCATGTTACATGTAGGTGATGTCAGAGCCTGGTTAGGAAACATTAGTGAATGTACTCACATTTATTTCATGTACACATTAATGACAGTTAGAATTTTGGATGGAGGCAAAATTCTTGATTTTTAGGTTTTACTGGTCCTGGTACAGAAATGTTGATGACCACAATAGTTTTTCATTGTGTGCTCAGTGTTATTCTATCCCTCACCAATGACATTACTTTTTCTGTAAAGTTAACTCACTTTTGCTCCTGTCGCCTCCATTCCAGAATTTTTAACATTATGTATGACAAACATTTTAAAAGGTCTATTGTCAAACTAAACCAAGATGAAATCAAATATAGACGCGCGGAAGGAAAAGCAGTGGCGATGCGGGGGGAGAGGGAGGCAGCTCAAGTAGGCTGCGAGCTAAACTCAAAGTGACATCTCATATTTGACTTTTCTCTTCCCATTTAGCTGACGCATCCAGGATAAGTGGAGGGAAAGATTACTGCTCTCATTCTGTTAGACAAAAGGGAACGTGTGCCAGTGCTCGTTTTGTTTCACTCAATTATGTGGAGCCTTCAGATGATGTGAAAAGGTGCATGTTTTAATGCATGAACAAGCAGAGAATGGGGTTTGGATTTGGGAAGAAAGTGTTGAGCAGGTTTTGGTTGTCACGTCTGCTAAATTATATTGTTAGCGTGTCATAACAAGACGAGGGCATTTCGGGGCTAAAACCATGCCAAGACATACCACGAGAGAAGAAAGAACATGGGACAAAGCCAATATTTTAAGAAATTGTTTTATAGATGAACATTATTTTATTAATTTATAGGTTTTTATTTTTATTTTATAGGTTTCCACATCCAGTTTCTCTCGTTCATATTTGGCAAGACTCCGGACACTATGAAAGTATATACCACACAGAAAGCCAGTCACCCTCTAACCAGATTCAAACTCACAACCTCTTCCTCTTTCAAGTACTATATAAACAACTTCATAAATGCTATATAGACACAGTATTTGTTGAAGTTTTATCAACTCTTCCAACTTGGGCTTTTGAAAAAACCCAGGTAGGACCTGCGTATCCATAATATAATTCACAATTTAAAACGCCAAATTGATTTCTGAAAAGCCATATGCCAGATGGTAACTTCTAGCCAGGACAATCCAGACTATTTGTAAGCTGTCATTTCCATGTAAAATGGTACATTTTGGTACCCTGGTGAGCAGCAGACAATACAGCACATATGTCTTTAGGTGAGGCCGGTCTTATTGCTGCGAATGTGTATGCTGCTCTGATACCCACTCAAGCAAACAGAAAAGCTACAGTTATCTCCATCTACACACTGGGATCACCTCTCTCTGTGTGTGTGTGTGTGTGTGTGTGCGGGTACTTTTTGTGTGTTTTTGTTTGTGTGTTTGGTGTGTGTTTGTGTGTCCCCCGCACGGCCCCGGGGTTACAGGCAACTTGGTGACGGTGCAGATGGGATAACATATGACATGTGACTGACTGAGGGAGTGTGTGTGTGTCAGTGTGTGTTGTGTGTTGTGGCTTTGTGCGTTTGTGTGTGTGTATGAGTCCATCTGGACCCCCCTCCGATCGGCCGGGGCTCCCTCTGCTCTCTGTGGCCCACTGGGGTGCTCGGGATGGGGAGCAGACACTACCATCATCCTGGACTGTACCTACGGCAAGGCTGTAGTCCAGAGGAAATACTAAGGAAAAATAATAAAATGCTTACACTTGACTCTCTGGTTCTGTTCTATGATGTAACGTAGATAATCTGTCATAATTATTATTTTTACTTTAGGCCCTCTCCTGGCCTCTACAGCAACATCAGATCAGAGTTTGACACTATTCAAAAACTACTATTGGACAAGTGGTATTCCACAAAGTCTGTTTTGATGTAAAGATAATTATGAGATTACACTTTACATCACAGTAATCATTTTGTAATTGTTCTGGTCAATTTCTGCTAAAGACTATTGTGCTTCTTACATTACATAGACTGATTAAATAATGTATATATATATATATATTTGAGTTTCTAAAATAATTGGTTTTCACATCTTCTAAACAGGTTCGGAGCTTTAAGTATTTTCAAAAATGTCATGCACACGAGAACTGCCTTTTATTGTTTCCTTTGGGTTGCCTTTGACAAATGGATTCCTGGAGCATACCATTTTACATAAGTATGATGTTACTGTCTACAGAAATACTGTAGAGATAATGCAGTGTCTCACTCAGCTGCAGACTTTGTTGTAGAAATTTTGGTTAGTTCATGGAATTGCATTTCTAAGCTGTTGTGATTGTGAATGGAACTGAGCTGTGCTATAGTGTTGATCAGGGTCACTTTGGGATGAGTTGTTTTTGAATATAGAGATTATATTTTCTGTTTGTCTTTCAATGGCATTAATTGTTGATCCAAACTGCCCTTACATACTTAATGAAAGCTGTAGCCTGGTTTCCTAATATAGAAATTTAAGGGGGTATTTAAGAGTAGGGGTGAGAATATCAATATTTTGATATATCATGCTTTTTTTGGTGATACTGTATCGATATATTTGAATTTAATAATATTTTGGATATTTTACAAAATGAAAATCTGGCAGTACTTACATTTTGTTATTTTGAGAAAGTCGACTGTATTTCATAAAAAAAGACTATCCATTAATTTGATTTAAAAACCATATTCGTTTCTTCATAAACAGATATATTGTAGATTATTATGTGCAATAAATCGATTAATTGCCATATAGTGATATTATTGATATCGTGAGCCATATATCGCATACCGTACCAAATCTTGATGTAGCCTAAGGTTCCTAGCCCTATTCAATAAACAAAATTGACCGTTAAAGCATTGCTGCATATAACTTGCCATCAGTGCAGCCCATTGGCAATCTTTCTGTGGCACATGCATCCTCCACTGCCAGCCTCCACTACCTTTACTGTACTGTATCTCCCATAGATAATTAGAGCCATGTCTTTGAGTATGGTTCAGATGTTCTACATGTCCTGCATACTGTATCAGCGTTTGAAGTTTAATTGGGTCTGTTTTGTGCTGGGTCCAATTTTCCCTTTAGCTGGCATTGGCCGCATGAAGCCTAGCCAAAATCCTGGGTTTAACCACCACAAAGGCTAGACCCCGAATGTACAGGACACTGACATTGTCCATTGTTTCCTCTTGAGATTTGTCATTTTCTCTTGTGTGTGAGCTCCAGGTCTATGGCTATTTTGTGCCGTTGGCCAAAAGCGTGTGGCGTTGAGGGGAGAGGCTCCGGGATTTGGATA
The DNA here is from genome assembly GCA_036025475.1 of Philypnodon macrostomus. Lineage (NCBI taxonomy): Eukaryota > Metazoa > Chordata > Actinopteri > Gobiiformes > Eleotridae > Philypnodon > Philypnodon macrostomus. Next base: position 5,945 of record JAVQKC010022537.1, on the reverse strand, counting down.
GGTAGAGTCGTAGGAGGATTGGTGTGTGTAGTTGGGATGAGAGGCGGGCAGTGGGCAGAGGGGAGGCCGGTTTGTTCCTGTTCCATGAGCGGGACAGAGGCCAAAGCTGGACATGGAGGACCGCAGAGGAGAGACTAAGGCTAGAGGAAGAGAGGTAGAGAGTGCCAATACCATGTGTTTACATTTACTTGTAAATAAATAAATAAACACAAACAAAATCTATCAAATACAACAAATATTGAAATGACTATATCATTACTGTGTGACCGGTAATATTTGTATTCCATAAAATGCTTGCTCTTACCACATCTTTGCTTTTTGGACAAGTGGACAGGAGCAATCTCACAGGCTATGTATTGCTGACAGTAGGGCCTAAGAAAAGAGATAAGTCTCATATTTACTGGTTTACAGACATTTCTGTGCATAGTCTCCAAAAATACTACACGATTCTTTCAAATCTGGGCTAATCAACAAAATGCCTGTAGGACGATGCAGTGTCACAAGGTGTCGTTTTCTGATCGTCCCAACACTGATGTGCTAGCAGGACTTGCAGACACCTGACGAGAGCAATTCAGAATCCAACCCAGTGGTTAGACATCTTGGACTAGTCTACACCTTTGTCCCCTCACAAGCCTGTCCTGCCCTTTCACCTTTCACCTTCCGATTACCATTTTGTCTTTTCACGTCCCCTTTTTGTCTCCCCTCATCTTTCTTTCCCCACTTATGTTTTTCCCCCAAAACGCTGCCTGGCCCCTTTTCACTGCCCCTGTCCCGCATTTTCTAGCCTCCAGACCTCCTCTTTCTGTCACTATCAGGTGCTGACGAGTTGGCCTACTTGATATTCATGGCTGAGATTATTTGGAAGTGTGTGTGTGTGTGTATGGCTATCGTGAGGGGGGTAGGTGGGTGGTAGGAGGGTGTACATGAAGCAGCATTACCATATCAAAGACACGCTAGGCTTTTCTGTCCTAATGGTAATTACACTGCCCACAATTGGCGCTCACTGCTCCCATCACAACAACAAGGGGAGGGAAAAAAATAATAATAAAAAAATGGGGAAGTGGAGGGGGTTACAATTGGCTGGGGCTTTCAGGTTATGTTAATACCGCTCATCTATTTAATTAGTGCCTGGCGTGGGGCTTTGTTTACCGTTGACGTGCACCTCTTTTTACACAGAGGGGAAGAGAATGAGCGGACGAACTATTATCAGGAGATTGCGGTGTCCGGTGGTGGGATGGTTGGAGTGAGGTGTTACTGTTCTTGTCAAAGCAGTAATGAGCCACGATGTGCAGGGACCCTTGACTCCAGCTGCTGTTCTGTTGTGATAGAGCTTGGATCTGGACAGAACCCATTTAAAATAGTAACTACTACCATCAAACACACAAATCAACCGCTTTCATTTGTGTAGGTAAGGTGGGTAAAGTGTCTTGCCCAGGGACACAACAGCAGTATGCACAGGTTGGAGCGATATGACAATAAAAAAAATTGTATATTTAGCTTAATTATATTTTTACCATATCACCCACCCTTACCACTGAGCCACTGCTGCCCTGTATAACGAGCATATAAAATTAGAGCTCCTTAATTTTACAGTTGCGATTCATGCCAACTAGTAGCTGTGGTGGAATTGGCACATGCATCTTACTGACATGTTTGGTAAGGAAGACTTGAGTTCCTATTATTAACTGATTGTTGTCCTACTCTTGATGTGTGCTGCTGACCTCTTGGCCAGGTCACCCTTGTAAATGAGTTCTGGATCTCAATCAGATCAGAATCAGAAAGGTTTTATTGCCAGACGAGTGAACAGGTTCACTTCATTAGATAAAGTGACATAATAAAATGTCCATAGTGATAAACTATGTAGACTGTGACCTAATCACAGCGGTGAATATATAATTCTCACTGGGTCTTTACCTGGTTAAATAAAGATTAGTCAAATAAAATACTGATGCAGATAGTTTGGTATGGTGGTTCCTGCAAAAGAAGGTTTTCAAATGTTATAGAAAGATTTCATAGTAATTTAAAAATGTGTTTGAACTAATAGATTCTATACAATTTAGTCAAGCTAAAGTTCTCTAAATATACTGCATAATTCATTCAACATCATGACATCTCTTCCACTGTATAAATGTGACACAACCAGTACACTATTTAATCAAAAAGCTACTCTTAGCCATGTGCTAGCAAGCTGAAGGTCTCAGAATTTTCATTTGCACAGATACATTGAATATAGACTGTCTCTGGGAACAAGCTCTTACCCCATTGACTCTCCTGCCTCCTTTTCTGTCCGGCTAATGACTAATTACCTGACCCCTTTACCAAACTAAAGTAGTAAGCTGATTATTGTAAATGACCGACCTATGGCATATAACTAGGTCCTCATGCAGTGTAGCTAAAAACGGACCATCGAAAAACAAGGGGAGATTCACTTCAACAAGTACAAAGATTTCATAGAACTCCAAATTAACTTTTTTTTGTTTATTAGTTTAGACATTTGAACCCCCTCTCCATCAAAGCTTGGTGCATTTCTCTTTAGGCAGAAGTCATAAGGCACTTTCAAAGCCAAGATTGGGGCTTGTTTTGTGGTAATCTGACCGACAAACATCTTCTCTGTTTCAGGCCCATGTCCCATTTACACAGAAGGTAATGAGGCAGCAAAATGGCTCTCCACTACAAGCTTAGAGAAGCGTTCCACACAAAATACATAGAGGAGGATAGCAACAGAATGTGCATGGTGGTTTGATCGTAGTGGTTTTTGAAAAGCCTGGTATCAATTATTGTCAACAACATATAATATAAGGACACAGCACATGCACCTGCGAACTAGGTGCATGTCTTCCCTGTGTTACTGTTGGTTATCTCCTTGTACTTTGGCTATCTCTCACCATCCCGACATATGTAATAGAATTGGTCACTCTAAATCTCCCCTTAACTAGAAGGAATGGTTGTCAGTCTCTGTGGCCGCCCCATGAAAAGGCTGGCCATTGTCAAGGGTGTATCCCGCCTAAGGCCCATAGTTGCTGGGATGAGCTCCTAACTAGAAAAAGGATGGAGGATGAAGAATAAATGTTATCTTTCTTTTTGCAGTTTCTTTGATGCAAAATAGGGTTAATAGGGAGTGGAGGACATCGTTTGTGAACTGTATTTCAAAGCCTAAATTGAAGAACCCGATTTTGTGAAATGTAAACAAAAACAAAAAAAAACCCCACACATAAAGCACACACTGCCTTGTATGTTCACAAACCAGGAAGTAAACAAACAAAAACCCTCAAAAAGGTCTCAAAATTAAATTTTTCTACTCTTCTATTCTTCTACTATGCACTATTGACTGAGTAATTATTTTTCCTTAATTACAAGGAAAACAAATCTGATTGTGCAGCTTTAAAGAAAATAAATGTGTTACCTTTACAATGCAAATTTGCCCAATCTATTATAGCCCACACATGCAACAGCCTTATTATAGTTATTCATTATTTATGTATTTAATTAGGACATTAGAGCATATTGATCAACATATGTGCAAAAAACATCACAGTAAAAAAATCATCTTTCATAGTCTGGAGTGCTGTCTTTTTCCTTTGTGGCCTTTAGAGCAGCCACATCTCTATCAGTCCCCTGCGTTGTGGGAAAAACAACATATTCCCATCAGTTTGTAACATTGCCTTTCACACAGCAGGTGAAATAATGCATTTGTCTGTGTAGAAAATGCGCTGAAAATGCCTACAGTTAAACACGTGACCTGCAGACAGTGACTTAGGGGACCGCAGAGAAAGCATAAAACAGACATGTTACACTTTTCAGGCGTCTGCTCACTATCCTGTCCTCTATTGTTAAGGCTTGTGTAACTGTCAAATTTTTTACAGACATTACATTCAAAGACATTCCTGAAGTGAAGCACAAAGAAACAGAATTGCTTGTGTAGTGCAGCCTCTAAGACAATCCATCGGTCATGCAGCCAGTGTGGGTCTTTGTAGTTTTTATTTGCATGAGAAGTACACTTAAGCTAATGTTCTTTCTTCTGTTTCATGGAGCTAGTGTCCTCTTGTTTGTGTTCTTCCATGTTTTTTCCCCCTGGGATCAATAAAGTGTAGTGTTGTCTTTAGAATGGACAGTAGAGCTGCACAGAATTGTTCAAAATTTTCAAAACACAATACCTATATCACAAAAAAACTAAATGTATTGCAATAAAGCCATGGTCTTTATTTGTACATAGATTTCTATTAGAGCTGTGAGTTATGTGTTGTTTAGTATTCTATTTCTGCTTGAACTTAAAATATAAAATAAAATATTACTGATATCACAAGATTCAACAGGGTTATTGAATATTGTTCTCATATCACGCAGTCCCAATGGATGGGTCCACCTCTGGTTTAAGGTGTAGTCTGTAAATTTCCTTAAAAAAATGCTTTATCTGACCCTGTTCTATGATGTAAAATAGGTAATCTGTCATCGTTATTATTATTATACCTTCACTGGCCTTTACAGGAACATCAAATCAGAGTTTGTGGGAATAGTAGTCGAGTTTTACTTTAGTCCCTCCCCTGGCCTCTACAGACTTTACTACTTTATAACATAGAACATAGCCAGGTAATCAATTTGAAGCATTTCTTATTTAATATTTTTTAACATTTTCCTATTTTAGTAAGCTTACATACTACACCTTTAAGACATCTGGATAGTGGTGCTCTCTGTCAATTTAACCATTGATTCAAGTCATGAGTTATATAAAATTATGGTTGACTATAGAAAATTTGAATTATGGACAATTTGATCACCACTCTGTAAAAAAAGGGGTCAACATTCATACACTGGTGATGGGATGGGTCCATTTATATGCATACATTTGCAAGAAAAAGTATGTGAACCCTTTGGGATTACTGGTATTTCTGCATACATTGGTATAAAATGTGTTCTGATCTTCATCGAAGTCGCAACAATAGACAAACACAGTCTGTTTAAACTAATACTGCACACACATGTTTTCATGTTTTTATTGAACACATGTAAACATTCACAGTGCAGGGTGGAAAAAGTATGTGAACCTTTGGATTTAATAACTGGTTGACCCTCCTTTGACAGCAATAACCTCAACTAAATGTTTCCTGTAGTTGCAGATCAGAATTGCACAGCGGTCAGGAGGAATTTTGGACCATTCCTCTTTACAAAAGGTCATGTCACAGCATCTCAATTGGGTTGAGGTCAGGACTCTGACTGGGCCACTCCAGAAGGCGCATTTTTTTTTTCTTTTGAAGCCATTTTGTTGACCATGACCAAACAGTTGTGTGTTCCAAACAACTCAATTTTGAGTTAATCAGTCCACAGAATATTTTGGCAGTAGTGCTGTGGAACAAGGTGCTCTTTTGCAAACTTCAAAAATGCAGCAATATTTTTTTTTGGAACTTCCACACAAAGCTATGTGTGGAGAAAAAAAGGCACAGCATACCAACACCAAAACCTCACCCCAACTGTGAAATATGGTGGAGGGACATCATGGTTTAACTGTGAAATATAGTGGAGGGGACATCATGGTTTAACTGTGAAATATGGTGGAGGGGCATCATGGTTTAACTGTGAAATATGGTGGAGGGACATCATGGTTTAACTGTAAAATATGGTGGAGGGGCATCATGGTTTAACTGTGAAATATGGTGGAGGGGCATCATGGTTTAACTGTGAAATATGGTGGAGGGGCATCATGGTTTAACTTTGAAATATGGTGGAGGGGCATCATGGTTTGTCGCTGCTTTGCTGCCTTAGTGCCTGTATGGATTGCTGTCATTGACGAAAAAATGAATACCCAAGTTTATCAAGACATTTTGCAGGACATCTTAAGACCATCTGTCCGCCAACTGAAGCTCAACAGAGGATGGATGATGCAACAGGACAACAACCCAAAGAATAGAAGTAAATCAACCAAATGGCTTCAAAAGAAGAAAATACACCTT
>JAVQKC010022536.1:0-11892 GCA_036025475.1 Philypnodon macrostomus | reverse complement strand
TCTCTCAAGTCAAGTTTGATTTTTATAGATCACGTACTTTGCGTATAATCTCACGTACGCACAAAATGGGGTCTGAAAGTTGCGTACGTCCTCTTTATAAATGAGACCCCAGGTCCTGTATGTTTTACTTGCCCTGTCACCAGGTGTTCCTATACCAGCTACCACTTTACCCTCACCAGAGAATGATGTCAGTGCAAGCTCCTGTTCAGATGGGTCCCCTTTTTGTACGAGTACTCCGCTACAGGTTTCTCGTGCTGGCCGCCATACCAGACTACCAGCATGTTTTGCTGACTATGTTGTTAAGTGATAGTTTGTTCTTCGGTAAGTTAGCTGGCATGTTGAGTTTAAATTATGTTTTACAGGGCTATGTTTATGTCACTTAAATCTTTACCAGCTTTATTTTAATTTTCCTTATGCATTTGGGGAAATAGGGACATTTAATTTTTGTATGGGGGGACGACTGTAAGTGGGGTAAGTTTTGTTTGTGCGCAAACGCTATTCATTTCTGGAACGTGTGGTACTGGGCTGGCTTGTTCCCATGGTCAGTTTTTGGGTTGTACTCTTTCTTGTACTGAGAGCTCTTCTATAAATGGAGATGTGTTCCTGTACTCCAAAGATGTTTCAGCTCCCTCATTGTCCCTGTAACATTGGCTCAAGCCCCTACAGGTTTCATGTTACACTAAGTTAATTTATTTGCACTAGTGTTCCATTATTTTGTTCAACAGCAGATTAATACATTTTGCACAGACGTGTTTTGAGTACCATTTGAAATGCCTTTTAGCCTCTGTTGACATTACAAGCCCCACTTTCCCTTCAGCCACAATAGTGAACCCTACCGCAGCAGATGTGCACTGACAGTCCCATAGTTAATTCCTTTGAAGAGGTTTTTGACAGTTCGAGCGTCGTTGTATTATGCATGTGTTGTCATTAGAAAGTGAAGAGCCGTGGCTGACAAGGTGGCACGTCCCATCATGAATTAATCACAACATTCATCTGAGGTGACTTTGAAAATGTTACTCTTTTATTTATACAGACTGACATTTATCATTTATTGAAGTTAGAAAAACAATGCATTATGAGTTAAACTAGTACATGTAGTAACTAATGTGCACTCACTGGACATCTTGTTATTAGACCCAGGTGTGTTTTTTTTTTTTAGGTACAGCACTATTTTATATACAGCAGAAGACCTAAAAAAGTGGTCCTCGTGTGGTCTTCTGCTGTAATCTACCAGCTTCATGTTTTGTCTTCTTGTGTGTCAAGAGATCTGACCCTCAAGTGGTTATTTGAGCTAATGTGGCCTTTCTGTTACCGCAAACCATTTTCAATATACCTCAACATAACGTGCCTCAGCTGGAGGCATTTCACCCTGCAAAAAATGGAGCAAACTCTGGCACACATGAGGTTAGTGTGTGGTTTGTTTGTCTGGCAGGTGCAAACTGAAGAGGCTACAAATTTTACTCCTGAGACTCGATGAATATGGTAAAAGGAGACACGCGTAAAAGGAGGACAATGCATATGAGTTGTCTTAGCGTGTGTCAGCATCTTTATTAAACAGCTCTCCAATAAATCCATGTGTTTGACTGACTGACTGGGAGTGTTATCAAAAACCTTGTCATGTTATAAACAAAGTGCAGACTTCTTCTTGTTCATAAATGAGCCTTGTAAAACATAAGACAAATAATGACGCTCCTTAACAAATGTCCATCAACAGCGGCCCCAGATAGTGTGAGTAACCTGTCATTTAAATTTGTTTTATTTTTTGCGCACATGCATGTGAGATGTGCAATCTCAGTAAAACCAAATTTATGCTAAGGGCATTGAAGATCCAATTATACCATTTAATAAAATGTTGTGACAAAAATTATGTTTAAATACTATCTTGGGACAGCCCTGTTTACTGAGTATATTGAGACATTCTTTATTTGACCTCTGTAATTTGCATAAATTGCATTAAATATACACTAGCACAGATCACTCAGTGCCAAAATCACAAACCCGATCTGGTGTGTTTCTAGAGGGGCAAGAACTGGAGTTGGTGACACAATTCAAATATCTCGGAATCATGTTAGATGCCAACCTCACATTCAAAAAACAAATAAAAAAGGTAACTAATACTGTAAAATTCAACTTACAAAACTTTAAACCAATACGCCCCTTCATCACAACAGAAGTGGCAAAATCCTACCTGCATGATACTATCACACATTGAATACTGCTTACCCACTTGGTCAATTGCTGGGTCCACTGCAATAAAACCAACTGAACAGCTTTCATCACTGCAATGTTTTAGAAAAGTTTTCATAAATTCAAATTCTTTAAAAACAGCTGTGTTATTTTCAGATCCCTACATGACCAGGCTCCACCACCACAGGGAGTATATAAAAAGGAAAAGTGAGTCCACCACCAGGTCAGCGGCCAGGGGAGACTGTGAGATACAGTTTAGAAAAACCACCTTTGCTCAGAATACTCTCTCAATCACAGGATGCAATAATTGGAACACAATACCTATTTCAATTAGAACTAGTCCAACAGTAGCTTAATTTAAAAAACATCTTAAGATATGGCTGAAAAGCAATCAAAACTGTAATCATCCAAACATACAATAGTCATAATATACAAGAAGCATACACACATTTACATGCATACACTACATAGAAACTACACTGTAACTATAGTAGGCACTTTACTAAAATGCACTTTACTATGCACACTGTGAAAAGCACCTTTCATTCCGCACATTTTGGTCAAGCCCATCAGCAGAAGAACAATATTATAAATGTATTGCATCGTGTATCATTATTGTATATTTATTTATTTGTCTATTATGTCTGCAACTGTAACATGTTTGTCTAATGAATGCTATTATGTATGCAACTGCAACATACTGTCAAATGAATGTTATATTTTATGTCTGGGACTATGGATGGAAATTAGCACTGTGCTAAATCCGGCATATTTACGTCAACTTGTGTGATTCTATACGTGCACTGTCCCATCCAAATAAATAAAATATATATGTTCAGCAGTAGTAATGGCTCAATAAAAGTGTGCGTCTGGGCATTAATTAGTTAATTATTTAATTGTCAATAATTGTGAAATACCAAACTCAATCCAGTTCAGCGTCTCCATGATATGGAACTGTCTACGCAGACGCAGGCCGGCTGTGATTCCATTTTGTTGTTTCGCTGATATAAATAGCTTTTACAAAGGGGGCCTTTTTTACACCTTCTTGAGATACCAAGGTAAGTACTCTGCAATTGTCACCTACAGATCATCAAACCAACAAACCAAATCTGTCAAAAAACATATCTATGGCAGAGCTAATCAAAGTAAGAGTTGAAAGATTAAATTGTCCTGTTTCATACTTGCCTATTTCTTCCAGGTACTTAAGTCTCATTCAAACAATACCAGCAGCCATTTTCACATTATTTAAACACCCTGTGGTGGTATCCTCACCCAGCATGAAAAGACAAAGCTCTCTTAAATTAATGTGTTGTACGTATGACGACGGTCTTTAATTGGAACATGTTCCAGCAGCAGACGACGGTGATTATGAAAGCAGGCGACTGGTGTGGACAATTAGGGCCAGCTGACATTAAAAGGAACCAGCACAATGACTACCTACCACTAAAAGGTAAGCTAGCAATGATGCTTCTATGTCACTTCTGAGTGAATGAATGGGCAGAGGAACACATTGTGTGCAGGTTTGTAGACAGTGCGATTAGGTGAATCCATTTTCAGGACTTTCAGAACAAGCGTGAATGGAACAAAACAAAACTTTGGGTAGAAACGATTTAGGTAGAAACATAACATGGTTAAAAGTTCAACCTTTAAAGTTTTATCAGTTAACAATATACACTTCTAGATTACCATAACCTAAAAAGCTGTATTTATTAAAACCTCACTCCCCATGCTGACCACGCCCACTTTGCACCTCCAAACCAGATGTAGACAATGTGGGGACATGAGGTCTGTTGCAACACAACTGTGTGCAGTTGTTCTTGGAAAACGATTCTTTGTTTCATGAAGTGTTTGCAGCTCCGGAGAATGTTGGTGCATTAGCTGTTCAAATGTGTGTGAATTAATCAAAATGCAACTAAATATGGTTTCACAAGAAAACAACATTAGAAAACGCCAAGCATAATATGGTCTCTTATTAAGGATAAGAATTAGATAATGTTGTGGTTTTTAATGATCATGTGAAGCTATTGCCAATGTTTGACATTTCTTTACTTTTCTCTATTTGGCTTGTCACTTGGCTTGTTTTCTTCAATCATACATTTGTTGTGCTGCCCTCATGTAAAAGCTAAAATGACTACTGCTCTTCATTCCTCTAATAAACAAAATCAGAGCTTAAGTATCTGCCAAATCAATGTCTGTGGATGTGGGGGTGCAGTGGTGCCTGTTTTGGGGGGTGCAGGGAGTTGAACAGCTGGGGCCCATCACTTCTCATTGGGGCCGCTCAGACAGAGTGTTGCACAGAGGCTGTCCCACTAATGATGGTGCCATTCTCCACCATTATCCACATCATTAGGAAATTAGGGGACAGAAGGTATTTACTGTAAACCTGCCACCGCCCGCTGAGAGATAAATAGGTTCTGATGAATGAAAAGCTGTCTGTCTGTTCACCTCTTCTAGTCGAATACACACATACAGCTATCAGTCATACGGGCTAATTGGGAAAGGAGAAAAAAAGAGCTATTTCATTCATTCATTAAGGCAAGACACTACAGGTATTTCTTTTTTTTGCTAGTTTGGTCCCTTAACAGATCAGCTTTCACCTAGAAACAAAGATAAAACCAAAATATCCAAACTAGTGTTTAAAGTGTTTATATCATTACATTTAATCAACCAGCTTCATAGAATTTGCTTAGTTTTTCAAATTTTCCAAAGATCTTTACTTAACCCATCCTCTTCGCCCTCCTCTGACACCTCGGACTCTTCACTTCCACCTGTGGCTGCTCACATATTCTGGGGTGGAGAGAATAGCTCTGAAGGCTGGCTGCTTTGGTCTTCTCCTTCACTCATATCATCTTCTGACACCTCGGGGTCCAGGCTTTTTTAATGGCTCACTACATTGGTTACGTACCCCCGGGCTTTCACCAGGGCTGCCAGAGGGACTTTGCAGGCTGCACCTCATTTCAACAGGACCCTCTACCGGGTACAATCGCTGAAAAAGTACTCTGGGCCAAAGAGAATTACTCGCACATCCGGCCACACCAGTTTCATCTCCCGGGAACCACCAGGACTGAAAGAGGGAACCGGCACGTCCGTGCCCCTGGGACTATAGACTAGTCTTCTCCTCCTTCACCCTTATCCTCTTCTGACACCTCGGAGTCCAGGCTTTCAGAATGCCCCACCACCAACCACAAAGGTCAACAGATATGAAAACACAAAAAGAGGATATATGGCCCGAAGCGCTGCAAATCTGGCCCATGGCCAAGTGTGCGAGCCATGTTACAGAAGACCCATGATTCCAGGCCCTCGATTCCTTCTTTCTGGAACCATTGTGAGTGGGTACCTAGTGAGACAACAAATAGCACCACAGACTCGTTTTTGAGATTTATTGACTTCCATACTCAGGGGCCCATGCAACAAAGCCCCATTCGTCATACATAGATAAAGGGTGCATCTGCATTGAATGGGAACCCTTGTCTCCACTATAGTTAGTTGTGTCTTTGCCCCGGTACGTCGACTTGTGAGGCGGGCTAACTAACTAATACAGTGGAAACTACCTTACCAACTGAGAACAGCAGAGTGTAATAAACCGAAAGGTAACTTAACAGATAACATACTTAAGACAAGCAAAGGGTGGGGCCTCACCCACGATGAGAGAGTAGCGTTTTTGTAGCAGGTCTTGATAGACCCATAGCGACTTAGGCGACTGCAGATGTTTAGGGATCTGAAAAGATCCAGAAGCCTACACTCGCCCCCTTTCCATTTAGGGAACTCTGACCGTCTCGGACACTGTCTGTTAGAGAATCGCCGACTGACAGTGACATCCATCCTAGTATAGAACAAACATGCAAGGCTAGCGTTAGTAAGGAGGATTTTCGCCCTTGAGGAGCAAAAATGGTTAGACTCCGTCAAGTCCATTGTTTCAACCCCTCCAGAACAACTGGGGTATAAGTCAGCCAAGGAGAAATGGGAAGCTGAGTACCAAGCAAAATGGGAACTGAGTGAGGTTAGTGTTACATTAACATGCTCCTACCGTGGCCAATTTAGTTTAGGCATTACATTATGACCACTGATAGGTGAAGAGAATAACACAGTTTAGCACACCCCCTTTTTCCAAGATGAAGTATCTGCCAGCAGAATAAATACATAAGTAAAATTGCACTTGACAAAACAAAAAATATCTCATTCCACTGGCAGATACTTTAGCGTTAAAAAAGTTTTAAATATTTTTAGACCAGTCAGAATTACACAGAAACAAGTCACATAATCTAGGCCTAAAAAAGTAATTAAATGAATACGACTTTTTTTTTTCAAGTCATTTTAACCAATCTAAACATTCCTTTTTTTGCAGTGTAGATCCACTACATGGTATTGAATTTACAAAAGACAGCATGTTTTACACAAATAAAAAGCAAAATAACATGACATATCTAGGTTAAGCGTGACATGTCCAAGGTTATCCTCCATCAGTGTAGAGTGGACTGGTCTGTAGTGGACACAGTCTCCTTCCCTGCAGCTCAGTGTGTCTCTGTTTAATCCAATAAGCATCTTTTATGTGGTATACTCTTGATGGATGCTGAATGCTCTGACAGGTCACACAATGTACACAAAATCAAGACACTCACATTGTTGTGTTTTACTGTCTTAGAAATGTGTTTTGTGCTTCTTAAGAGAAATTCATTCATTATCTTTACCTCATTTCATTATGGGTTGCAGGTGACACCTATCCCAACAATTATGTGAAAGGGTACTGATATATATATAGATATATATATAATATTATTATTATTTTTTTTTTTTTCCAGTTACCACATCTGGCTTCACACACAAACAGGCTTTACTTACAGGCTGTTTTCACATGTTGGTGCACTCTGTGGGGTTGTCTGATGCGCCGTATCTAAAGTTCGATTTACTTTAGTTAGTTTTAGTTTGTGTTCACAAGTTTCCTACCTCACCCCAAACACCTCACCATAAACCACGTGACAACTGTAAAACGGGTTTTCTTTTGTCTGTCAGCAATGGCAGAATTCTAAACTCAAATATATATCATTTGAAGCTTAAGTAAGAGGCCTAGATCCAAAAGTGACTACAGTCCACTTGTGGGGCTTCCCCCATGCTATTATGATAACTTTGATCTACTCGATAAACTGGGCTGTCCCAAGACTTACATACTTATATGTAAATACATACATTTTTTCACAACATTTCAAGAAATGGTATAATTGGATCTTCAATGCCCTTCTCAGCATAAATTTAGTAAACTCCCACATTATTTACATTTGGGGCCAGAGCGACAAAAGCTGGAGCCGCCCTGCTGCTGCTGCTTTGCGCTTCATGTTTCCCCTTCATATTAATGTAGCAATGAAATGACCAAAAATAAAAAATAAAAAGCATGCCCCTCTTTCATACAACACAATATGTGCTCCTCAACTAACTTTGTGTGGCCCATTCTTGTTATTCAGCGTATTCAAGTGTCTGGCTCGAAGCAGAGTCACGTGACTTTGTTCCCTCGATGATGGCTGAGGAGTGGAGAGCACATTCAGTGTGGATCAGGCTTAGTAGTGAGGCGCAACACACTTTAATTATATTTTCCCTTAAAGTTATTACGACTACTGTCAAGATTACTTTGTTCTTCCATATAGCTACTAGAGGGTACGTTTTGCTAGCATTTGTTTCGTAACAACTACTTTTGACTTAAATTAAATGGTCAAGTATCATGCCATAAGACAGTTGTTTGGAGCGGTAATAGAACTGCCAGCCTTTCAGTTTACAACTTTCAAACAGCTAACAGGGGGTATGAACTGAACCACCAAACTTGCAAAAAGTGGCTCTAACTCCTGAGCCACCCTGACCAAAAGTAAAACTCCACTACTATTGGTGAACATGGTAACCCACAAAGTCTGATTTGATGTTGCTGTAGAGGCCAGGGGAGGGGCTAAAGTAAAATAATAAGTATGGCATATTATACTTTACATCATAGAATATGGTCCAGTTTTTGTTTAGTTTTATTTTAGGAAACTTATGAACACCTCTTAAAACCTCTGAAACCTATTCTATGAAATGCATTTTTACTAATTCACCGTGCACGCCTCCTCCATCTTTGTACCTCAAATGTGGCTAAACCACATTGTATTTTATTTTAAAATACACAAAATCACAGCTCCTCAAATCATCTCCTTTTGCAGCTGATGAAATTAGATATCGCTGGTGTAATTTTATAATGAAAAACAAAAACAGCGCTCGCACATCTCCCTCGCCGCAATTACTCTTCCTCCATAATGATGATAATTTGAGTTTTAATTCTGATCCCACTAGTGACTGGCAGAGTCTATCAATTAGTCCATTATTCCTGGCCCAGCTGTGTGCCTAAACTGCCGCCACCGCCACCACCGCCACCACCACCACCACGCCGGCACAATTATGGTTTCAACCACTTCATCGCAATCACTCTTCTCCTCCTCAGTCGTGGTGGTCGATGGTGGACTGCAAAAAAGGAATATCTAGACTTGAATTTAGACTCTTAATCTCTTTTTTATAGATATATTTACTTATTAAGGCCTGGATTATTTCATTTGTTTCAATGTAATGTAATTCTGACTGATTTTAAAATTACACTGTCTGGCCAAAATTGTTTCGTTAAGATTCTGCAATGTCACAAGGTTTATTTCCATCCAATTTTCCATTGATGGAATAACTGGTCATTCAGTATCTTCAGGTAGTCAAATTTCAAGTGCAATTTTCTTTTCTTGAAAAACACCAGTAATAAATCTGGATATTTATTTTTGTTAAGTTTTTCTAGTTCTAGTTACACTTAAACATAAACTAATCAATTCAAGATTATTATTCTGAATTCAAGACATTTGAACAATTCCAGATATTCTTTTTTTGTAGTGTAGCTGTTATTTCTCGGCTCGGCGTGGCTCTACAGATGGTCGACGTTTCAGACAAACACAGATTTTAATTGCAGTCAAAGTGGTGCAGTTTAGCAACTCTGTCAAAAAGACACACTTAATAGTTTTGGGGAGATTTGAAACTAACTTTGGAAATCAGGCAAAATAAAGGAGGATCTTATTTGGAAGACAATATAAACTGTGACCAAACGATACATTTGTACAATATGATTTACTGGGCGTGTGCTGTCAGTGAGTGACTTTTAATTTTAGGCACATAAAAAAATGCAATACTAGTAAATAATAATAAAATAAATACTAATTTGGGTTTTTCTTCAATTCTGTACAGTCTTCTTTATGTCCCCTTTCACTACATCCATAAATCTCCTCTTTGGTCTTTCTCTAGACCTCCTATCTGCCAGCTCTAACCTCAGCCTCATCCATCTACCCATATATGCACTATTTCTCCTCTGTACATGTCCCATATATTCACGATCCCTCCTCTGTCCCATATATACAATATATCGATATTCATAAGGTTACCTTATATTGGTATTGGCCTATACAGATGTTCAAAAAAGATAACTAATATTTAGGTTTAGAAACAGCCAGAGAAAGAAAAATTAATTAGAAAAATCTCACTTTATTGTTTTTACTACATTATATCTCACTCTTATTATAAATCACATACAAAATACATACATTTTAAAACAGCTAGTTCTCTATTTTTTTATTAGTCTTGATTCCTTTAAATAAAATAATAACATAGGATACCACTTTATTTATTTATTTTAAATATCGGTATCGGAATAAATATCAGCCAAACTGGTAATTGAAATATCAGTATCAGTATAGGTCTAGAATTTCTATATTGGTGCATACCTATTAAGTACCATATTTTTACCACACTCTTGCCATATTGCTAGCATGCTGTAAAGTGCTACCAAAACTAGGTCTAAAATGGGACTAAAGCAGGGATATTCAGATCTAAAACAGGACTTAACCAAAAATACAAACCAATAATAAAACATACATTGCCCCCTCCATACACCTGACCAGCTTTTTCCTTCCATCTTGATTTTTCCTTCCCCCGAGCACTGATTTAGTCTTCTCCATCCAAAAAAAAGGAAAGGAGGGGGAAAAATGTTGTAGAGGAGCAGACGAAGGATACAGTGTGGAGAGGGATCAGCTGGCCTGCGAACTCCGGTGTGAGCCAAGCTGTGTGATTGGCTGCAGGCTGAGGGGGCCCATCTTGCCTCACTGGCAGGCAAGTGGCTAGGGCCGTGTGGAGAGAGAGAGGAGTGGGGATGGAGGGGTGAGATCTCAGGGGGAGGAGAGGACGGATGAGGGGGTGTCCCAGGGTTAGAGAGGGGTGGGTGGGGTAGATGTGAAGTGGAGATGGTTCTATGTGTGGTTCTTGAAGAGCATATGTGACAAATTACAGAGCAAACCAGTCCATTATAGTTGAGTTGGGCAGTTCAAAAGCTTGTCTGGGCAAGGAAGACAGCAGTTTGAAGTAGGAATGGAAAATTTGGTAAAAGTTTAAGTTCACGATTTTACTAAGCCAAAATCCAAATTTTGATTAATATATAATATATATATATGTATTTTTTGTCTTACACAGAACTGCAATCAGTGTCTTCATAAAACCTTTAACTATACAAATTCCAATGTACATCCAATCCAGTGTTCATCATAAATCAATAATCTTCTGCTTTTTCCCGTTGCCTGGAGCCTGTCCCAGTAACTATGGGCCTTAGGCGGGGTAAACCCTGGACAATGGCCAATTAGTCACAGTGTTCATCAACAATTTTTTTTTATTAATACAAACACCGGCATTGCTACAGTAAAAATGACGGTGAAGAACAGATCATAAATAAATGCACTCCTGATGCATATGTAGCATATGTGATGCAGACGCTATTATGTATAATAATATTGTAGTCATAGGCTAGTTGTCAGAAGATCAAGAGTTTGGCTTTGGGAGAATTATGGTTGTATTTAGTCACAAACAAACAGAAATAGGTGCAAAAGTGATTTGTATTGAAGTATTTACAACGTGCACTTAGATATGAAGTTGTTCACTGTTTCAGTAAACACCATTTTCAACTAGGCCTGTGCTGTCGTTCCCGACAGCAAGGTGTATATCGGCGAATTGGCCCCATATGTCTGCCCCATACGTCTGCCCCATACGTCTGCCCCATACGTCTGCCCCATACGTCTGACCCATACATCTGACCCATACGTCTGCTACAACTGTCACCAATGGGCACCTTAATCAGACATTGTGTAATTTCTAAGGGTTTTAATATTGTTAATGAGCAATGAAGAAGCCCTGCCCCCAAACCATGACAAACATGGGAAAGGTCTATTTGACTTTTTTGATTTGTCTGGATGTTTGTGAAGAATATTTTTGGCAAATTTTGAAAATTCCCCAAAACTACATTCTTCTTTCAGTCTATAGGGGGTGCTATAGAGGTAACTGCCATTAGTCAGATGTGTTCAGGGCCGGGGGGTAATTTGGTATTTCAGATTTGAGCCTAATCGGGAAAAGTATGTGCAAGTTAGAGGGTGTCAAATATACCTGACCTGCCAAATTCAATTAAAAATGGACGACTTCCTGTTTTTTGTAGGGGGGAGTCATAATAATATTTTATGTTGGGTACACTGTGGAGAATCACTGTACCAAGTTTCATTGCTCTCTGCCAAAGTAAGTGTGTCCAGGGTCCCATAGGGGTCATAAACATGGGGGTGCTATTCTTTATTTGACCTCTGTAATGTGCCTATGTACATTAAGTATACAATTGCCCGAATCAATGTG
>JAVQKC010022525.1:0-11583 GCA_036025475.1 Philypnodon macrostomus | reverse complement strand
GCCGACTTCCTGTTTGTTGTAGGGTGGGGTCATAATAATATTTTATGTTGGGTACACTGTGGAGAATCACTGTACCAAGTTTCATTGCTCTCTGCCAAAGTAAGTCTGTCCAGGGTCCCATAGCGGTCATAAACATGGGGGCGCTATAGAGGCATTCTTTATTTGACCTCTGTAATGTGCCTATGTACATTAAATATAATTGCATGGATCACTGTGTTATTGCATTCACAGTTTTGGCCCGTAATTAATTAATTACTTAATTAATTTTCATCGTAGAAGTACCCAAATCGATACAGTTCGGCGTCTTTATGGTATGTACCTGTGTGCAAATGTTGAAACTGATCTGGCAATTTGTTTTTGAGTTATCGCGTTCACAGCTCAGAACTGTGGATGCGCATGCAGACGCGGACGAACACCGACGTGATTCGTCGTTTCGCCGATATAATAAATGATTTCTTTTAACAAATCCCACATATTTTATCCAGTCTTGGCCTGAGCTATTCGACGGATGTTTTGTTCAATCCGTCTGATAGTGTGGAAAAATGATGAGAACTGACAAGTGATGCTCGCTGCAAAAACATATCAGCAGGATACACCCTTATCTCGGCCATGTTGATATTACAAGCTGTGATTAGATATAGCTGCTGTGAACAGGCACGCGGTGTCGAAATTGTTAGGTTGGTAACTGTGTTGGACAAGAGTGCTGTCACACATTCAGTTTTGAGTGCACATGATTCGGCTGGCAACTTTGAAAATTGAGTTTACTTTTTCTTCCTACAGTCCATTTTGTTATTATTTCCAGCCCAGAGCACCTGGATTCATGACATGCAGCATTTACCTCCAAATTGAAGGACTTGGTTGCAAGGCATAGTGTGTGTAGGCCTTTGCCTTTCAGATTCTTTGTTTGTTCTGACATCTATAGCTGAAGATTATCCAATTTGAAATCCATTTGTTGAACAACCCCAAATTGTTATTAATGGCTCTTGTACACCACACACTGCAAAAGTGACTGATTGTGTCATTATGTTTTTCATTTTAGAGAAAAACATCTGTCTGCAGAGATTCTACCATTTCTTCTCACCTTCAGCTTAAGGCAAAACACTGGACCTCAATTACATTAGGAAGAGGGGCATTGGAAACAAACAACTTACCGCTCTTGTCTAGATAGCTGCAGGCCACGTTCTTTAGAAAAACACAAAACTCAAAACCACCCTGGCTCAAGAGCAAAGACCCCATAGCTTTGGATTTTTGTACGTTTAAGACTGTAGTCAAGGCCGAAGCGTTCAGTAAATAGACTTTTTGAAAAGCGGTGCCTGGCATTCGCGGCAATCTTGTGTCACTTCGTCAGCGTGTGTTGCTACTCGTGGTGATATGTGCTTTCTGGCTCACAGCTGGACTTCTCTGGCCTATCTGCACAAGGAGAGTGGTCCCCTGTCATTGCACAGGCAGATCACTGGAAAGAGCCCCATTGTGTTAAATGTTAGGAAACAAGCTTTCATGGAGGAGGTTTTCTGTAGTGTTGGTAAGACACCCCTGTGGAGAAATGGCAAGTATAGATTGAGGGATAAAAGAAAGCAATATTTTGTGCATTCTGTCTGCTCTGCCAGTCTGTCTGTCTTTCCAAAGTTGTCTCCTTTGACACTCCTTTGCACTGGGACATCTTTGTGACCCAATGCTATTGCAAACTATCCAAGAAATGAACCACCTTCCGCTTCTTTTTGTGAATATCCAACCAACCTTGGCCAACCAGCGTGTGGGTATGCTAATGTGCTGGGCTCAGGGCTTCCTACAGAGATGGCAATGTAGCCCTGAAGCCATTGTGGTAAAGCTTAAAACTCTTGACTGTCGAAAGAGGTGACCAAGGGTTAAACGGCTATTTAGTGCACTTTGTTTTGATCAAAGTAGCTTTAAGCAAGTCTCTAAGCCTCCATGTCTCATATTATCTCTCGTACATTGAGTATTTGTTCTCTTCAGTTTCAGTCAGACTAGTGGAATTGAATTTAGAGAAGATTTGTTTTCTGTCGCAGTGGTGTTGTACGAGTAAAGACACCTGAAAAAGCAGAGACAAGCTGGAAGTCAATTAGTGTAGTTCTCACAGTAATTTAAACCTGACATTAACATGCTCCTCATATCCAGGCTTGATTACTCTCACACCTGACTATATGGGATGTATTTCCGGCATACCAATGACGACTCCTTGCTGTTTCAGTAATGTAACCTTCAGACAACAAATCTATATTTTCTATAATCAGTTTACCGTGTTTGTGACTGCATTTATCAAAATTTCTGATTCCCAGATAATTCTTAAATTGCAGACTAGGTACATAATATGACAATGCAGACTTTATATATACAATAGTTAGCAAAGATTTATATAAATTTACATTAATCCTGTAGTGGTTAGCCTGGATTGACAGACTACATTTTGCTCTCACTTTTTTAATGACCTGTCCTACTTTGGAATGCAGACAGTATGTTGGACCCATGTGTTAAACATTCTCCAAGCAGCATAAATAATCATTTGCGTTCAACATATTGTATTCCAAATCATTTCCCAATTGTTTGTGAACTATTCCAATTTACTTGTTTTGTTAGTGTGGCCGTACAGCTCACCTTTTGGGTTTTTTAATGAATCCTCTAGAGCAGGACCATTACTATAGGAGTTGCATACTATTTTAATTGACAATGTGTTTTGAACATGGTGGCTCATCTGCCTCTCCCTTCCTTATGTAAACCCTCGTTAGCATTTTCTAGTTTGTTTCTGCGTTTACTTATGAGGAGCTAGGGTTAAATGTGCAATGAGTTTGGGACATAGAATACGCATGGAGAAACCCTATTCCCCATTGGATTGGCCTGAGATATTTATGGATTTATTCACATGGAGGGAGTGTTACCTGTTCTTGCTTTTTTTTTTTGCTGTAGCTGTCTTGTGGTGACACTTACCAGGGGTACAATGAGAGTAAAAGCCTACCTCTACATTGCTGAACATTTCCAGCGAGTCACAAGTTTAAAGGTCAAAGGCGGTGTAAGTGTCACTGTCAATGCCTGTGATTATGTTTGAGGGAAAAATGAAAAAGGAAATGCTGTACCTGACATAAAATCTGACTGCTTTCTCTGCAGCTGTTTCTCAAAGTTTAAAAAAAAAAAAAAAAAAAAGTAGTTTTATTCCCCTGTGAGATGTAGACAGCGTTTTGCCTTCATGTCTGCCTGATTTGAGAGAGCTGAGAGATATAGGTGTTGTAGACAGGCAAGATTAATGGAAATCACTTTTTGACATGTTTGGGCCTTGTCTAAGTTTATTTCTGCATGTGTACATCAGCGGTATGTTGTATGTTGTTCAACTATATTCATTGTCATAATACAGTTATAGACATGATGATCCTGCCAGCCATATACATTTTCCAGTAAAATCATGACATAACTTAAATTGACGCATTATCATTCCCAAAATTGCAGTTCATAATTGTTTAAATTATCATTGTGTTTTTTAGAAAATTCTTTACTATTAGAAAGTCTCACAAAATGCATCTGTGTTACTTATTGTTAAAATGTTGACAAATTGATAATAATAATAATAATTCATCAATTTTATATAGCACTTTTCACAACTACTCAAAGACGCTTTACATAAATTAGTATGGATCTACTGTATATTGCTGATACTTAATACACCAATACTACTGCTAATTACAGTAGGGAGTTTCACATTGACAGCAGATGATTAATCGTCACAGTTTTTATCTATCTATCTATTTTTAAAACATAAAGTATTTCAGTTTCTGTTTCCATCAGTATTCTCTGTTTCTCTGAGGATGTTACTTTGTGCTCACACAAAATAGTGGTGTGTATTCCCTTCTTACTCATCACTTAATCCATTATCATTTCTCAACCTGTCACACTGTTACACCTTGGCTTTAATTGCAGCAAATGGTGAAGGTAGTTGAACCCAATTAATGAAGCAGTGCTTCTCAATCACTTCAGCTCAAGTTTGTTTCCAGCCCAGTTTTCGGGAGCTGCATCAGAGGCTGGTCACTAATTGAGCTTTGGCTCAAATCGGAAACTTGTCAGCGGCCTCTTGTGCTTTGAAAAATAACCTTCTGCACATCCTTCTCACCTCATTTACCGATGTTCCCCTATCTTAGCAGGATCTATGTGTATCAGATCTGATACAGACTTAAGCAGTAGTCTGATAGAGGAGAGAGTTTAGTGTGATGTTGAGCTATTTATATTTTTGTGTTATATTTTACTGTGCATCAAAAAATAAAGGCATGTATAATGAAATGGAGATATGCATATAACAATAGGATTGGATCCATAAATTAATCACATTAGTGTGTATATGTTTAATTTTCTGTTCATTTATTCATTAATCTTCTAGCTCTTATCCCATTTGCAGTTTTGTTTTTGATTGTTCTACATAATCTTTCTTGTATGTATTTTGTGCTATGCATTTGCAGGGTAATTTCTTTATATTGTCTATAGGAATGATTTACATATATTATGCATACAAAAAAAAAAAAATCAAAGATGCTTTAAAAAGAATGGTGAAGATAAGATTCAGAAAATGAAGTGTCTCTGTTTTGAAGGTACAGCTGTAGCGGGTGAGTGGTAGGACTGATGCTTTAATTGTGAAGGTGAAGCTCAATGTCAACACTAAGCAGATGACACCGAAATCCATTTCAGTGAAGTGTAGGGGGCTGAGGTCTGAACCTTGGGGAACACCTTTGGAGAGAACGGGGCAGTGCAGGATTGGTTATGGGTAATGTATTAGTAATTGTCATAGAACTGTAAGTTAATTGCTTAACTTGCCAAAACACACACATAAACAATGGTGGCTAAGGGTTTACTCACCAAAGCACCAGTTATTAATAGAAAACATCTGTCTTTGTAACCAGAGAGGACATGCTGGCTCCAAATGATCTTTTATATATATATACGGTACGGAATTTACAGGGTTTTTGGCAATTTACTTTTCTTTACACCAAAGTCTTATGCTAAACCTTATTGTGTCCATGTGTACTTTTAGTGGTAATTGGGGAAGTTTTCTTATTGCTTAGGAACAGATGCTATACTGTTCTCTTTGTTCTCATTAGAATAGAAAAGTGCTAGCCTACTACATGCGTATTTAAGTAGCCCTATCATGTTTGCAGTCTGTCAAAGGGTTTACTGCAGTGGGCTGCTCTGAGCAAAGCCAAGGTCACGTCAAAATGACAGCTCATCTCCCCCTCTGAATTGTAATCTCCCCTAACAACATGACAACCAGTGGCCCAAAGGCTAGCAAGAGATGACTGATGACCACAGCAAAACAACAGAGTATACTTTCCAACATATCCTGACCCGAGAAGCGCTAGTTGAACAGACGGGGGGCTCTCTGTGCAGATATCAGACCCCATACAGGAACAAGAAGAGTTTGGCAGGTTCAACTTTTTCTCACTCAGCAGACAGGGGTGAAGAATGTAGTGGCTCTTTCTTCACTCCTGTTGCCTCAAAAATGAAAAGCATACTAAATTTATTCAACGGGTTGCTTGATCAAAAACTGAGAAATGTTTACGTGTCCTCTTTGTGTGACCATGCATTCTCTCCATGTTCTTTAGCTTCCTACCGGCATCCACAAACTTGTGAAAAGTGAATGGATGTGAGAGTGAATTGTTGCCTGACAGCATATGTTTAAGTGTTTGTATCACTAATTGCCAATTTTCCAGGATGTAGCCCACCTCATGCCCAAAGTAGTAGGGATAGGCTCCATTTAGCTACGACTTCTAACAAAAATGAATAGAAGACAATGACTGAATGAAGGAATAAACATGGCCTTTTTAAGTTTATGTTACAATACAAACCACAGTTAAGGGTTTCTGCAGAACATTGAACCTGATTTTTGTGTGAAGCGGATCTGCCTTGGAGATGAAGTGTCTGTCAACAGGAATGCCTTCAAGATGGTCTCCAGTTTGCTGAGTGTGCAGGCAGTAGGGATAGAAATATGAGGAGCATGTTGAATGTTGCTGAGTGTCTGCTTTGCACAGCCTCCCCTCTCTCGAGCCCCTGAGAAGAACTATTGATGATCCATGTTTTGGCCCATGGTTACAACCTGGGTCTTTTGCCTTTCACCCTTGAAAATAGGTTCCAGTTTTTATTTTAAGCAGCACATATAGTGATATCCAATTAAAGATTTTTGTTCCCAATGTCAATGCTAGAGCATGTTAGGCATGATTCTAAGGGGGTGGCTTTTCAATTGTTAGCAAGTGTGCAGCGCCAGGCTTCCGCTCACTGGAAAATTATGGGTGTGAGATAGAGATATAGATGAAAAACATGTGTCATTATAGATTTCTGGCTAGATTTGCTTTCAGAGACATAAGCCAAAAAGTTTTGTATCTGCACATCAATCACATTGAAATCTCTACCCACATAATACATAGTTATTCAAAGAACTTTTGGAAATTGTGGCCTCAGAAGACCGAGGGTTATTTTTCTTTAATTTTAGCCTACAAGGGGACTTGAAGGTTTGGAAATTACGTGCGCACTATTGCAGAGGATGGGAAGCAAGCTGTCTTCAAAATTATATTTTTCTGTAACAGACAGTTTTAGTCAATGGTTACAAAGGATCATGGAAGATCTGAAGCAAACTGCAGAAATCTGTTGAAGCCCCAGCATGTAATCACAAATTGTACCCACTGTTAAGCGCCATTACCCAACTGCTAGATGTGATCTGAATCATTTCACTGGCACTATTGATTAAGAGGCATTGATGTGACAGCCAGACACATTCTAGATATTTCAGGGGTGGATGTATTATACTATTAGGCTGGACAGTTAATAAATACAATGGAATTAGACAGTGACATTGATAATGGATAATTCAGTCCATTTCAATTAATACGATGGAAGGAACTATTCAGCCACCATTGTGATATGTTTAAAATATGTAAATTATAAATAGTTCACCAACCCCGGGTTGGTGGAGAAGTTCTGCCTCATGTGGAGGAGTTCAAGTATCTCGGGTCTTGTTCACGAGTGAGGGACGGATGGAATGCAAGATTGACAAGCGGATCGGTGCAGCCTCTGCAGTGATGTGGTCGGTGTACCGGACCGTTGTGTAATGACCTAAAGGACAAGATCGCAGGTACAAGTGCCGAAATGAGTTTCCTCCGCAGGGTGGCCGGGCGCTCCCTTAGAGATTGGGTGAGAAGCTCGGTCACTCGGGAGGAGCTCAGAGCAGAGCCGCTACTCCTTCACATCGAGAGGAGCCTGCTGAGGTGGCATTGGCATCTGTTACGGATGCCCCCTGGACGCCTCCCTCCCCCTGGAAGAGCTGGAGAAAGTGTCTGGTGAGAGGGAAGTCTGGGCATCTCTGCTTAGACTGCTGCCTCCGCGACGGAAGAAGCGGAAGAAGATGGATGGGTGGATAGATAGATAAAAAGTTTACATTGCAACCCTTGTCTGGGTTGTAATATAATGAGATACTGAATTCTGAATTGTTATATCCATGTAGGGCAACTTAACCACAACAGAAAAACAATTCAACCAAACAGCCTTCAAAGGAGTGTTTTGCTTCAACCATTGACCATTGACAGTGGTCCTTTGTTCAGTGTCATCTCTGCCATCAAAAATGTATGACAACTCTTGAGAAATGAGCTGGGACCTTGAGAATTGCTTTTTGTTACATTGAAGCCTTTACCTTGAAAAACAATGTAGTGCTTGACTTTATCCTCTTGCAAAGTGTTGCAGGAGAGTCTGTTGTGCAAAGTCAAACTAAAAAGCTGTGGATAAATACATGTTGATGTGATTGGACGTGTCTGTCTCATGCTGCGCCTGTTCTGTCTAATAGCTGATAATGTAATTGCATTTCCATCAGAGAGAGGCCTAATGATTGACTGTAGTAGACCGGGATTGTATTATGTGCTAGTGAGATAAGCCGCTCTCTCAAACATGCAGTGTTTTGGCTGGATGGTTTGATCAATAGTTTCTCCTTCTCTTGTCCGCCTAATTTTCTAAGGCTGTATTTTCAATCACCATGCTTCAGAGTACTAAGGGGTACTAAGAGTTGCAAAGAAAGTATGAGCACAGCTTCTGACGTAATAAAGAAGGCTTAAAGTATAGAAATAAAAGCCTTTTGTGTTATTTTGTATCATCACCAATCGTTGGACTGGCCAACTGCTGTTGGGAGTCTGGATGTTTTCCTCATGATAGTGTGGTTTCTCTCCAGGTTCCTCCATTGCACAAAGACATGTGTGTGTTAGGAGAACTGGTAAATCTAAATTGCCCCTAGAATGAATAGTTGTCAGTCTGTGAATGTTTCTGTGTCATACAGTTAGTGCCCTCGCATGGAATATGGTAAACCCAAGCTTCTGTTCTCCTTTGTCTTGCCAAATCACGCTCCCTATGGTCTGAGCTAAACTTCAGCATTGTGCTACTGGTACCTCCACACTACCTAATTGCCCGTCTATCTTGCCAGGGAGCCTGACCAGTGTTTTTGCATTTCCCTGCAGGCTTTGAGCTGCTGTATCAGCCCGAAGTTGTGCGCCTCTACCTATCTCTGCTGACGGAGAGCCAGAACTACAACACCCTGGAGGCTGCTGCCGGGGCTCTACAGAACCTCAGCGCTGGACAGTGGACTGTGAGTGTGGGGGGCACATACATTTATAATATAGAAACATGATGGAATCAAATGTATCTTTTAGTTGTAATTTCAAATATTGTGTCTGTAAATATGGTATATGTTGTCTTTGTGATAGGGTTGTATCTTTCAGAAATGCACTAATCTTACTTTTGAATAATACATAGAAAAATTAGATTAAGCACTTGCTTAATGGCAATTCAAATTGACTTGATTTATACATTAATCCTAGAATGTTTGTGCTACTCTTTCTAGTCTTGGTGCAACTATAGGATTAGGTATTGTCTCATCTATGGTAGGTGTTTCTGAGGGATTATATGTGAACTTCTACTGCATAGATACATTCCAATTAGTGCAGTGGTGGTGTTGCTGTCTTGCACACAGGCAGCAGTGAAATGTGAACAGTGAAGCCTTGCTGTCAGATACCAGTTTGCACCTCAGGCATGAGTGGTCACTTATGTTTTTGGGCTAGTTGGCTGTACTCAGCCCACAACAGCATTATCACTTCTGTGCTTCTCTTAACACCTGTGTCACACTGTAAACACAGTCAGTGTCAGTGTTTTTGAGTATCTCTTCTAGATTGACTTGGCTCACTAACTGCTGTCTACTTGGACTATGCTAAAAGTTAACAGCCAGTCCTTGAGTCTGCCATTTAGTGCTTTGCATTATTCAGTAGTAGTGATTTTTGACTCAGGTGGATGTTTTCAAAGGTCTTTCCTTTGATGGGTGTATTTTTGTGTTTGAAAACCCAGATTTGTCCCAGGAGGCGGTGAAGCTGCAGACAGATCACTCGGTTACATCTGGAGCAGGATAAAGCCTGTCCCTGCTCCCTGAGACAATATTTGAGCTATTCCCTTAAACGCTCATGCTTAGAGGAACACTCAAGTAATTTCCAAGGTTTACTACTGCCACCTGGTGGTGCAGCTGTGCCCTTGGCTGCCTAATTACATCTCTTGGGGCATTTCTATGCAGAGGAGAACCCCTTTTATGTCACGCTTAATGTTTTATGTTACAAAAAGCAAGAAGTAAAGCCTAATGATGTTTACATATAGACAAGGTTTTATCTCATGTCCATTCAGATTCCCTTAGTGTAATGTAGTAGTACGCTCAAAATGACCTCCTACATGTTCTTTCAGCTCACCTTTGGTTCAGTTTCAAAGGTTTTTAATAAGCCATCAACCCATGTCCTTTCTATATCTTCCAGTGGTCCAACTACATCCGAGCCACAGTGCGTAAAGAGAAAGGCTTGCCTATCCTGGTGGAGCTACTGCGCTCTGACTCAGACAAGGTGGTCCGAGCTGTGGCTATTGCCCTGCGCAATCTCTCTATTGACCGTCGCAACAAGGACCTGATTGGTAAAGCATTAGCAAAAATCACACACTCATTCTTATGTAATGTTATGCATAGTGCATATACATCATGATACAAGAAGTATGTAAACATTTCATATAAATGTAACCTTATCTTGAATGATCTGTACATTTTTAGGAAGTTATGCAATGCGAGATTTAGTCAGCAACTTGCCAAGTGGACAGCAGCGTCCAGCCAAAAACCTAGAGGAGGACACTGTAGTTGCTATACTCAACACCATCCATGAGATTGTGACCGACAGCTCTGAAAATGCCCGCTCCCTCATCCAAGCACAGGCCATTGAGAAGCTGGTGGCTATCAACAGGACCAGGTAAACTTAACCTATATATTTTATTTATTTTATTAATTTTTTCAGAAAATATAGCATGTAGAGTTTTAGACATCACATTTCTACATTTCTACTACAATATATGTATTATCATGTAGATATGTGGATAATAATGAACCAAATGTAAACTATATGTATGTAAACCAGCATAAGAGTGGGCATACCTTAGAGACATTGTATCTGTCATAATTAGTATGTGACCTTGAATGTAATTTGCATTATGATCTTTTATTATCAGTATTCATGGAGGATAATGTAATATGCCTCTGATGGCCAAGCCTGCCTTCTATAATACTCTACGATTACAAGCTGGAGCCCACACAAACACAAAGCTACCCACCATCCCTTAATTAACAGCCTTTTACAACCACAGGGCTTTGTTAAAGGGGCTCGTTATGCTTTTGATGCTGCTGCTAAGTAAAGTAATGCTTTCTCAACAGGCTAATAATTATTTAAGATAACAGTTATTTTAGGTACTTCTCAATTTAAGCCTTTGATGTTTGATGATCACTTTTTGAGAAATATAATATATAGGAAATATATAAAGTGTCATACTAACCAGAAGAGTATACACAAACACTAGATTAAATACTTTTATTGCAAAAAATTGTGACTCCCTCAATGTGTTTTATTTTAAAATGCTTTTAAAACATTTCTATAAAGTTGAAGGATATATGATTGAGTCAGAAAAAGGTTAATAGTCAGAAAGAAAAAAGCGGTGGGCCAGGTTTATTGAATGGGAAGAAAATTGAAGTAAAAATGATTGTTTAAATTGTTGATGAGGTATTTGGGGCAGTGCCATTGTTCTGTTTGCAGTGTGTACAGATGTTACTCGTGACTTGTATTTTATGTGTCTGATTGTGTGTTGTTGTCCTTTTATGTCTTAAGGTCAATGTCATGGTCTACTCTCATTTCTTTCTGTTAATAAAAAACACCCTTCCCAGATTAGCTCACTTTGAACCTCCCCCCATGTGTAATTGGTATCTTAATGGTAGCTAATGAAAAAGAAATGCACATTAATATTGTTATGAATTAAAAATCAGACCCTGGAGCCACTCATGGGACTTTGCATGTTTGAGTGAAGAGACTGATAGTTGCAGCAGCCATCACTATCTAGAGCAGGGGTGCCCAAAGTGGGGCCCGCGGGCCAAAGTTGGCCCGCCGAGACGTCTCATTTGGCCCGCCAGGGTGTACCACAATCAGCAATAATAATTATTAAGTTACCTGTCTGCATGAATGCACGCATGTTCGCCTGCCCGTTCACTCACTCACT
>JAVQKC010022519.1:0-13557 GCA_036025475.1 Philypnodon macrostomus | reverse complement strand
AAATCGTTTAACTGAGAGCAACTGCTGCTTTTCTGTTTTATCATCAAATATTCATTTATGGTGTAGACCAACATTGGGATCCTATAAAAGTCTAAATGATGGATTATGGATCACAATATACACTAAATTACAATACATAATACTTTTACTTGAGTAATAATATTTTTAAGTACCTGTACTCTTACTTGTGTAAAATCTTTTACCCACCTCTGTGTGTCATGTAAGAACAGCTTTATGTGAAAAATGTGATGATGTGGAAATTCTGTTCCTTGTGCATTCATTTTTCCAAATATTATTTATGTTTTTATTTTATCTTTTGAAAACATTCAAATCTGTTTATTATGTTTTTATTTTTTTTTAAATTAAACAAATAATCTGACATTACGCTCAAACAGTTACTCAGGACTTGAGTAGTTTTTTCACCAGTACGTTTCTACTCTTACTCCAGTAATTATGTGAATGAGTACTTTTTACTTGAGTAACATTATTTTGAAGTAAAGGTACTCTTACTTGAGTAACATTATTGGCTACTCTACCACCTCTGCATATGACCCTGCTCTATAACGTACAATAGGTGGTCTGTAGTGTAATCAGTCATCCACTAAGTCTGATTTGATGTTGCTGTAGAGGACAGGAGAGGGACTAAAGTAAAATAATAATGATAATCGATTACCCCCTTTACATCAGAGAACATGGTCAAATAAAGCATTTTATTTCAGGAAAGTGTTTTATTCCTACCTTGAGAAAGTGGCCAGGGTGAGTATTCCCAGGATGAACTCAGTGAAGTAGAAACACAGCAAGATGGCGTTTAGGATGAACTCGAGACGCAGCACAAACGTCTGTAACAGGAGGTAGTAAACGGCCAGAGCGGTGCAAGGAAACAGAACCAACAAGGACAAACAGGAGGAGAGAGAGCGCTCACACAGGTTCCCCTTCTCTCCTGAAACATACAAACATATGCAACCATTTATTCAGCATTCAATATTCAACTCCTTATTGCTGTAGAGAATTCAATATCCGCATCCAATATCATCAGTTTGTTTAAAAACAGAGTTGGCTCAATATGTGAACAAAGCTAAAATTGTTTATTTAGTTCTTTTGATCTTTTGACAACTCAGCCAAAAAGCCACAATTTCAAGTGTCTCACCGTAGAAAATCCTGAGAGTCTCCAAAGCGAGGAAAAGCAGCAGCAAAACCACGTCGAGAACAAGATTATGAGTTGGATATGGAAGCAAAATACCTGCAACATATAGAAATATATTAATCTAAATGAATATAGTCTATGAATCTACAGAAATTACATTTAAAATACTGAAAACATTTTTAATTAATTCACATGTTAATCTTACTTCTACACAGGCTATATGTATAGGATTTATGCATTGAAATTGACGCATACCTTTGTAGATAAACAGTAGGACCTCTGCAAGGTAAAAGGCTGCATAGTACCATTTATTTAAATACAGTAGGATTTGAAGAGGAGCCGACGAGAGCTGGTGCAAAGCAGTTAATTACATAACAACAGATGTATATGACTATAAAATATATACAATCTATGGTCTGCTTGACGTGAAGGATACAATGTGTTGGTGACCTGCAAAAAAACAGTAAGTGTTAGAAAAGTTAACTTCATTTTATAGTGAGTTGTAAAAAAAACATGGATTGCAAAATCTTTACAAAATCGTCTATTCATAAAAACAATCAGACTAGTTTTACCTGACACAACAAGTTATTTTAATTATTATAATAAAAGCGTTTTGCTAGTTCAGCTTTGTCAATCACGCTTAAGGCTAACGGCTATTTTAAATCATTTTTGACATTTACGGCTTAGGGTATGTCATTTTACCGTCTCTTATTACACAAATGCGTTACTTAGAAGTTACCACGAATGACGGACTTAAAGCAACCATGTAAGAGTTCAGAAGTGAATTTATTGCTAAAATAAGAGGACTACAGACTCACCGGGCGCCATGTTGGATTGCCATGGAAACCGCTAGGATGTTCTTCTTCGTTTGTAAGGTAAACAGTCGTGTCATTGCTTCGCGTTCTCTAGCGGTACAACGTGAGACTACAGGCTCAATCAGAAATTAATCAAAAAACTTTATGTGCTGAGAATTTATTTGCTCAATGTGCAAAATGAACAAACAAGTATTGATTTTGTCTAATAGCAGGTAAAGAGAGAAAGCGTGGAAACACACGCTTAAAAAACAATACAGTCTTACCTCTTATGAGCTGGTACCCGCAATGGCAATGTAACATATTTCAAATTGAATAGAGTTGACGTGAGTAAATTACCTATTTCATCACGGAGACTGTGGCGTACGGTTGTGGCCATAGTCCTGGTTAAATGAGACATGATTTAGTCCTGGTGTAGTTTAGTCCTACTGTAGACCTTGCCATTCCTAGTTCAAACATCAAAATGAAGTCTAAATCAAGTCTAAAATATTAGACTTGATTTAGACTTCATTTTGATGTTTTAGTGCTGGTTAACCCGGTTTCTTCTCCTCCTTTACTCCCACAGTTGAGTTGAGTGTCTGGTACTACGCCTCTGAATTATAAAAATAAAAATAAAATAAAATACATTTCCCAACATGCCTAAGCCAGGCTGTGATTGGCTGAAACAGGTGCAGGGTTTACGTGGCACTGCGAGGTCCGCGCATGCTCTGTCGAGTTCTCTCCCGGCAGGAAGATGGTGTCTGTCAGAATGAAGTCCAGCGTGTTGACACTTTTATTTTTGAATGTTTTCTACAGTTTTGTGTCTTCATTGTACTTCCACATAGGTGAAACGGAGAAGAAATGTTTCATAGAAGAAATCCCAGACGAGACGATGATCATTGGTGAGTAACAGCCTTTTAAAAATGATGATTGCTAGTGCTAAGAGCTAACTTCAACAGGAGGCTAATCCCTACATTTCCGTATGTCTTACAAAACCGGCAAATAAAGCCTCATATCAGTAAACTTGTGCTTATTTCACCATCTTGGATTAATATGTCGTTGTGTCTCCGTTAAAACTGTAAATGAATACTACTCGGTTTATTTCTACAACCAGGAAAAACACAAATTGCTATCTACTCCTTCTAGAAAAGGTGGCTTGCATATGTTAAAGCACAGGTGCGTGTATACAAAAAAAACCCCAATAATAATAAAATGTTTAGCTATAGAAGGTAAGACAATAGCCCTGAGATGCATAGACAACTTTTCAGTCCATTTTTATTAGGGTGGCTCAATGTTAGAAATACTGGGATTTATAACTTGGAAAATACCGTACCTAAATGCAAAGGTATGGCCAGATATGAGTCAGAAACCATCAAAGCACCACTAAACCCAATGTTTCTCCCAGCACTTGGTAGTTGGGGAAGCCACCACCTTGACTACCATTCAAAGAAGCTACATAAAGTAAAACATTCATTTAATGTATTCCCCAAAACTCAATATTGAAAGGTTTTATAATGCGATGTTTATTGACATTTAGGAAGAGCATATTCTGTGCATAAATGGCATTAGTGTGTTAGGAGTTGGATACACTTTTTCAGAATTGTGTGACTGGGTAAAATATATCAAATTAACTGTATTTGAAATGTAATGTGTTCACAGGTAACTACCGTACTCAGCTGTACGACAAACAGAAAGAGGAGTATCTTCCAGCCACTCAGGGCCTGGGGATGTTTGTGGAGGTTAAGGACCCCGATGATAAGGTACAGAAGCTGGTTGATATTTGTTTATTAAAATTCTAATTATGGTTCTGCCAGTGAATCTTAGCTAGTTAAGTGATTCAGGTTTGTGTTTGTTGAGGTGTGGTGGTAATAGTAATATTTTATCTGTGAATGTATATATCTCAATAACTGATGCTGTCCTTTGCCACCTGATGATATTAATAACTGCTAAGTTAAGATGTCTGAGTATTTTTTTTTAATGTGTGGCGTTTTCTTTCATGTCGGTCTTTTCCTTTAAGCATTTTTCTTCATCATATATACCTTTTTTATATATATAATATATATGCAAAGGTTGTTCATGTTGTCTTTTCTTTGTTAGGTGATCCTGTCTCGTCAGTACGGCTCAGAAGGACGCTTCACCTTCACGTCCCACACTCCCGGAGAGCATCAGATCTGCCTTCACTCAAACTCCTCCAAGTTCGCCCTGTTCGCTGGAGGCATGCTGGTCAGTGCATCTTCTTTTACACTATTGTTTTTCTCAGGGTTTCTTATCCTAAGATTCATATTCCAAACACCAATATATTATTGATGACTTGAATCGCTGGTCGTTCTTGTTTTCAGTGTTTAGCTTTGTTTGCCTACTTTTTGGTTGAAATGCTTTTTTGGTTATTTTACGTCAAACATGTGTCCATTTGTATACTGTCCTTTTTTGTTTTTTATTACATAAATACTTGAATAATAAATGCCAATCAGCATGTCTAATTGAATTGATCACTCATATTGTCTATAGCTACAGAAGTACTTTTTTTCTTGCTCAGGATCTATAAAAATTACTTCATTTATTAATTGGCTGTATATAAATAAAATGCAGCATGAGTGAAAATGTGGGACCCAGCCTCAATTTGTTGGACACTGGATTTAAGATGAAAATGCTGTGCAATCCACCGCAAAGTGGGACATCTGGTCAGCCTAGTTGCATTTAATATCTAAGCATTGCTCTGTTTTTATAAGTTACAGTCGTCTTGATTATGTAAACCTTGTGCTGGCAAAACTAATATTATGTGTATGTGTTTTTACAGAGAGTGCATTTGGACATCCAGGTAGGAGAACATGCCAATAACTACGCAGAGATTGCCGCCAAAGACAAACTGACAGAGCTTCAACTCCGAGTGAGACAGTTAGTGGAACAGGTCGACCAGATCCAGAAGGAGCAGAACTACCAGAGGGTAATTCTACTATTACTGATACTACATACTACAATGTATTAAAACACAGCTCAGAATGGGTGACCAGATGTCTTGCATTGTGTTGGATTGCATCACATTTTCAGCTCAAATCCAGTGTCCAACAAGTTAAGCCTTTTGTCTCACGATAACACAAACATTACATTTTTTCATTGGTTAATTAATGTTTTTTCTCCATGCTCATAATTCTGAAGTTATTGTCAGATAAGAAATTGACTCTGAGCAAACAACTTACATTTGATCCCACGTCGTCCCACATCATAATATACATTTGATCCCACATCGTCCCACATCGTAATATACATTTGATCCCACATTGTCCCACATCGTCCCACATCGTAACTTACATTTGATCCCACATCGTCCCACAACGTAACTTACATTTGATCCCACATTGTCCCACATCGTCTCACATTGTAACTTAATTTGGTCCCACATCGTCCCACATCATAACTTATATTTGATCCCACATTGTCCCACATCATCCCACATCGTAACTTATATTTGCTCCCACATTGTCCCACATTGTCCCACATCGTCCCACTTAAACCGGTTTTATGTCCTGAACGTGTTATTTTTTTTTTTTTCATGTGATTGCTGTATCACTATAGGGCATTGCTCACTCACAGATATGATGAACATTGATCAGTCTTTAAAGCGAAAATAAAGTGGTATATTTTCTCTTCTCTTTTCAGTACCGTGAGGAGCGTTTCCGTCAGACCAGCGAGAGCACGAACCAGCGCGTTCTGTGGTGGTCCATCATTCAGACCCTTATCCTTGTAGCTATAGGCATCTGGCAAATGAGGCATCTCAAGAGCTTCTTTGAGGCCAAGAAACTGGTCTAAACCTGGTCTAAATCGACTTCTAGACCATTCTTTCATAGTCACACCTCTGTCCACACTGTACTTTTTCATTTAAAAACATTTAGGCTTTGTCCAAAATAACCAACTAACCTTGTGTTGTCTATAAAGTCTTTAGGAATGTCTTTATCTTGGTTGCAAAAGTTAAAAAAATATCATCCAAAATGGCAAGAGGTGAGACGGTATACAAATCCTACAGTGCAAGTGCAAAATGGTCATGAAAAGATTAGAAATAGAACTTGGTTTTTGGGTCAATTAAGGACAAAATTGTGTCCAACAATCGAAATAGTTTGGCAAAGTAAAACAAATCTAGTGAACAATGAAATGAGAGAGACAAACAATCTCATATGTTGTAAACAAACCTATATAAATAATTACAATTTTTGAAATATTGCAACTTGAGTGAAGTTCATGTGCGATGTTGGACATTCAATCTCTCGCATGTCTAAACCAGCTGCTTGGGGCATATAGGAGGTCACAGAACTGATTAAGACTAGTACTGCTGCTACACGACTGAAAGTAGCACAAAGGACACTATAATTCACCTTGTTTACATCCAAATTATTAATTTTAAGTGAAATTGTATTGTGTGGACAAAGCCAGAGAACCGCAGGTGTGTGAGGATTTTTGCAGTACTGAACCGGGGGAATAAACGGCACAAAATGAACTAAAAAACACCAACATTTTCCCCTTTTTCACACTGAAGTCATCGTCAGAAAGGCAGATAATGCTGTAAATGTTACTGGCCGCTGAAGTTTTATTTTATTATATTGAGAAGTGAATGCAGTTTTGAGTTTTTACAGCTAAACCATTGCTTTACCATTCGGCATAAGGGCCTGGCTACACATGCACGGATATCTGATGCATTTTTCACCTCCAGTTATTGTTTGTTCATTTGAAATAAACAAACTCACTGTCCATTCTTCTATTCATCCGTATCTGCCACCATATTGTGTCCAGGGATGTGTCCTGGAATATTTTGCCAAATGCTTGTGCGTGAACATGCGTTTTCAAATGCATAGAAAATAAATTATTTGTGCATGTGTAGCCAGAGCATTTTTTGTTTGTTTTTGTTTTAGGGATTTGGGAAGAATTTTGTTTGTAGGTTGTATTTGAGTAATTGGGTTATGTTTGTAAGACTGTGTGAAATTGCACTCGATTAATAAAATCTGCAACACAGAGTTTAAAGGTGAACAGTTTCTAAAGTCAGTTTTTATTGAACTGTGACTAAACCACGTGTTTTAAATAAATGTGGAATAAAAAAGAAAAAAAATATAGTGTGATTATCATTTAAAGGGTTTATAATAAATACATTAAAAATGGTAAATAATTTGAAGTTAGTTTTTATAAGTCATTGTAGGAATTCTTGCATTTTGTTTTCTAGATACAGTTTACTATTTTTATCTAGTATTGTATACATATTGGGACTTCCAGAACTTGCTTGTATATTTATTAATTATACACAATCATATGTACAAAAATATTATGCAGTAAGTAGATTACTTTATAATTATCAGTTTGTAGAAGAACTTTTATGATTTAGTGTTATTATTTTTTAAAAAGGAACCATACATCTACATCCTCGTTCCCCTCGGTCCCATTTCTTCGTCGGACCACGTTACAATCGGCTTGTGTTCATATTCTTCGGCATCAAAATGCACCTCATTCTCGCTTATTTCTGCTTTCCTCGTAACATTTTCTCATTGACATAACATCGGGTAAAGTGAGGATGTGTTCGAGCAAGATGTCGCGGTGAAACATAAATATTTAAGTCTATTTGAGTTGGATCTTTGCCTCCAGGCTCACTCTTCATGCTACGTGTACAGTAGCCTTTAGCGGTGTGAATAAGTGGTCTCACAAACAGCCACAACATGGATTCTAAACGTATTTTATGATTTATTCATCATTACAAATGCATTGTATTTGCATATCTGATTTTTAGGACGGGCTTAGTTCGCATGTTGGCTAATTTTTCTATTCAAATGTGCTAATTTGTGGCTTCTTAAGCAGTTTTTAATGACTTTGACCACCCAATATATACTATTATACTCAAATTCAAGCTCTCAAAGATGATGTATTCGTCGAGAAGGAAGCCTGTGCTTTATTTCAAAGAGGAGAAACGGTAAGACACTCTATTTACTTTAAGAAAAATGCAATTAATTGATCTGACTTGACTTGTGAGATTGGAACGATTAATTGAGTTGAGTAGCTAACTTAAAAATTACAACTTTTAGGAATGAAATCTCAAAAGTGGACAAGAAGTGAGTAATTCAAAATTGCAGCATTTTTGTGGTGGTAAAAGAATTGCATGGAAATGCATAACTTTGATTGACATTTTGGCTTTTTATATACAAAATAATAACTAATGACCTAATGAGTGGTGTGATAGTTTGACAGTTAATATATGCTGCATTTTCGTCTGAGTGAACGTTGACTTCAGACATTAACTGTTGGACTCAGTTTCCATTATATTTAGCAAAATTATTGTTATTAAAAAATATATATATACTTCGCAATGGTCTTAAATCTGTATTTTGAAGTAGCTTTAACTAAAATACAACAAAAAATTTCTGCTTAATGGAACTTAATTAAAAAATATTGATGTTGCAACTTTAACATGGTTCTCAAATGGTTAATAGCCAAGGATTTGAGTGACAGTTTATTAACCATCACTCTCTCTCATCTCTTCAGGTTTCCCTTGAGTTTGTCCAGATGCAGTCGCTGTAGTGTCTTCCAGCTCTTCGCTCTCTGTGTCGTCCTGGTCTTCGTGTCTCTTCTCTGGCTGCAGCTCACTTGTTCAGGAGAGATGTCCCAAAGAGAGTCCACACTCCAGCAGCACTCCTCTCCGCCCTGCGCCCCAGCCGCAGACCCTCCCGCAGCGGCAGGTTCACCCCCAGACAAGGACCTCTCAGGCTGGGGACCACACAAACTGGCTCTGGTGGTGCCCTTCAGGGAGAGGTTTGAGGAGCTGTTGGTGTTCGCTCCGTTCATGCACACATTTCTCAACAAGAAGAAAATAAGACACAAGATTCTGATAGTGAACCAGGTGGACCACTACAGGTGAGAACTCTAATAGAATAGCCTTTTAACACAAGGATCTGTTGCCAGTGTGTGATTAAAAGAAGTGTAAATGGTTTAGTGGTTAGTCAGGACGGGTGTAAAGAGGAGGACGCCTTTCTGAACAGAGAGAGAGGGGTGATGTTTTTTTTGTAAAAACATACATGTACTTAATTTACCCAGACCTCTTTAGGAGAAAACACCCTAAGCTGTACTGAAATATAAAAAGTAACTACTTTATACTCGGAGACTAAACAGAAAATTAGAATATCATGGGAAATCATCTACGTTTTAAAGTCAAAAAGTGAAGCTTATACTTTATACAGTACTCATATAATCCTTGATTTTACGAGAAATTGAATTCTGAGCCAAAATTATTATAAAAGAATTCTTGATATATTTATATTGTGTTTACCGAGTCTATGTAATATACTTTTATCTGTTTCTAATACTGAAAAACTAAATTTTTCTCTATATTTAGATTTATTGACATGCACCTGACACTGGTACATGTCCTCAGTAATAAAACCAGCTCACTATAGCCATTTTCTT
This sequence comes from Philypnodon macrostomus, assembly GCA_036025475.1. Classification (NCBI taxonomy): domain Eukaryota; kingdom Metazoa; phylum Chordata; class Actinopteri; order Gobiiformes; family Eleotridae; genus Philypnodon; species Philypnodon macrostomus. The sequence goes on along the minus strand of JAVQKC010022519.1, from coordinate 4,191 downwards.
CCTGCTGTTCCCAGGTTTAACCGCGCCTCTCTCATTAACGTGGGATATCTGGAGAGTGGGAACGACACAGATTATTTGGCCATGCATGACGTGGACCTACTTCCTCTTAACGACGCCCTCGACTACGGTTTCCCGGCCGACGGACCCTTTCACGTGGCATCACCGGAGCTGCATCCGCTCTACCATTACAAGACTTATGTCGGGGGCATACTGCTGCTCACCAAGAAACATTATAAGATGGTACTTATTACTATTACATCTACTTTTGTTATGGACCTAGACTAGAACATGTAAACAAAAAAAGCAGTAGTAAGTATTCAGCAGGTCTAATTGGCCTCTTGTGTTGTGACAGAATTAATAATTCATTGCAAAGGGGGACATGTGGTTACCCTATGTTTGCCCATAATTATCTGATTGGGTACAAAGAAACCATTAAGAAGAGGCTGTTTGTTGGATCAGATGTCTTTTTTTATTTATTTAAGATGCCTGCCTGTGTTTTGTAGTGTAACGGTATGTCGAACCGTTTCTGGGGCTGGGGTCGAGAGGACGATGAATTTTACAGAAGACTGAGGAAAGCTGAACTGCAGGTAAAGTAACTCTTATATAAAACGATTATATAAAAGGATTCACATTCACGATTATTTAGCTAAATACAAGATACTGTTCCCTTTGTAGCATTGTTCATCTCTGTTTTTAACTGGACTGATTTAATTCGTTGTGACACAGTTGTTTAGGCCCAGTGGAATAACAACTGGATACAAGACGTTTATGCACATCCATGACCCGGCCTGGAGGAAGAGGGACCAGAAGAGAGTCGCTGCTCAGAAACAGGTAATGCAGGCTGTTTGAAAGATGATTTATTATACCTCAGTAAATCTGTCTGTTTAATTCAAGACTAATCAGAAAACGGATTATAGGGTGGTTCCTTTAAAAAGAGCCCAGAAAATGCCTCTCTGGTGGATATAGTAATCGTTGTTACGACCTGGCTCAGCTGGGGTGAAGGGAATTAACAAAAACTAAGATGTAAAAAGGTCAAACCAAAGTTATTATTTATTTAAAAGGAATGTAAAGGTATAAAGAGTGTCCACAAAATAAAGTTAAACTAAGAAATCAAAACACAACTAAACCAAGGACAGTCTCTAAACGTATCAGAGTCACAAATACAGACTAAGACTAACTAGTGTCTCAACAAACCAAGTCACAATATAGAGCTAAGAGACACAATAACAAGAGACGTAGGTCAAAGTGGCATGCTGTTCACATAAAACAAACTAGAGATATTAGGAACAACCTTTTACAGGGGCCGTAACAATCATATAATAATATTTCCACCTTTTAAAGGTCCTATTTTTTTGTACAAATTCTACATGTATTTTCTATACATACACAACAAGCTGTTTTGAGGAGCTCCTACTTGGACTCAATGAGAGACACTCTGATTGGACACCTGGGCATGGTGCCAGTTTTTGGGGGTTTCCAAAAAAAACTCCAACCTTTGACTTTTTCTGGATATAAAATAAGCCATGACATCCTCACAGCCAAATGCACAACTTCTCCAAACAGATATGCTGTTAAATGGTGGAGAAAACAATCTTATCTTGGTACATTTGTTGACGGTGCAGGAGCAGGCAGGAGCACTTTGTGGTTTGCCGCATTTATCATTTATTGGTGAATGCCGTTATCAACTCTAGGAGAGGATTATAGCTCAACATAATTAATTACTCAAACATGCCCAACTGAAACTAAACACAACTTTGGGTGTGTGTTCGATGTAGAAACGACTTTAGAACATGGTTAAAAGCTCATAAAAGTGGATTTTGCAGAATGTAGGACCTTTTAAATCTGCCGTGTTTTCCTCCAGGAACAATTTAAGGTGGACCCAGACGGCGGCATCTCGAACCTCAGATACTCAGTGGAGTCTAAGCAGGAAATGACCATAAATGGAGCTCCATGTACTGTCATCAACATACGACTGGAGTGTGACCAGGAACAGACACCCTGGTGCATTCTGGGTTAGCTCTGCTACAGAAGACAACAGCCCAGGGCCCTGTACTATGAAGCTCAATGAACTAACCATAGAGGTCTCTTCTGCCGGATAGAGGGGCATCAGCAAAGCAAAGTATTAGCAACAAAGTGTTTTTTTTTTGTGGAGCTGTGAGCATGAGACGGGGCCCAGAAAGACCTGCAATTTTACTGGTCATCATTTGGCGGCCATCTTCTATAAAACAATCTATTTAACAATCCTTACAAAGAATGCATCAAAGACTAATCTTTGAGGGAAACATTTGGTGCTATCTTTAAGGGTTAAGGAGTTGTGAAGTGGGATTTTTGAATGAATGCCATTGTCTTTCAAACTACCATCTTCTTGAGCTACAGTCACGGGACGATATGTAAAAGCCTTGTGGTTTTTTTACTTGCTGTATGTTGTAGAAGAACTTGGTATTGTATGGCATATTGGGCCAAACCATGAAGCTTTATTCATTTCAAGTGTATTTTTTATTATTTAACTTTGGCTTGAACTGAAAGGGTATGAGTTGCCAAAAAAGTAGGCAGAATGTGAGTGTGTTTCTGAGTATTTTATAAAATGGGTGGTTCTCAAAGCAGTTTTTGTTTAAGAAGTTTGCGTATGGACAAAATTAATGTTTAGTCAATGTTTTCTTTTAAAAGCATTTCAGATCTCCAGCAAGGCATTACAGTTCCCCCCACAAAGATACTAACTTCAGCCACATGTTTTAATACAATACAATTTCTGGTGAATATTTTATTATATAATATTTGTATTTACAGATTTTATTGAAAGTGCCACCAAATGTGTTTTGACTGAGCCAAAAAACATTCAACATGGAACTGTAGCATTAGTTATAGGTCAACGGGGAATAAAGGACATGACTGGTATAATATGGTGTGATGCTTTTTCTATGTCTTGGATATACCAGTCCATATTATATAGTCATTTGCTTACTTTTGTGAAAAAAATATGCATTCTGAAGATCTAGGGTAACTGTGCAAAATGTACCATAGTGGAAAGGTCACTCACACACTAGTAGCAGTAGAACCGTATGTGTAATCTATAGTAAAATAATCACTGTTGGGAAATTGGTGCAATTCCAGAACTATTTTAACTGTGAGAGTTCTAGTAAGCACATTTAAGAGTTCCTTTTATTTATATATTACTTAGCTAATGGATTTGTTGAGTACTGCTTTTGTCTCTCAGCAAGGAGGTTGTGAATTTGAGCTTCAGGCTGACACACTGGTTGGAGTCTGTTACTGTGGGTTCTCTCCAGGTACCCATGGGTTCCTCCCATCGCCCAAAGACATGCATATGTTCGATGAATTGATGTATCTTAATTGCCTGTTGTCATTGAATGTGTGTGAGTGGTTGGCTGTCTATACATGCCTCTGTGTCAGCCCTATGACTAAATAGTTATTGCCCTGAATGTACCCTGCCTTAGGCTCATAGTTGCTGGGACATGTTCCAGACATCCAAGATGAAAGAATGAATTTACTTGATATTTCTGAGTAGCATTACCTTTACTTTCCTATTGTCTAATACTGACTACTGACTGTGTTTAGTGTGTTAATGTGTTTAGTCCATTTTAGCCAATCTAACCTGCTCTTCCAAGTTAAGTTGTTTTCTCTGGGGCTCAATTAATTTTCACCTTTTAGTTGGATGTTTAAAGCTCATCGGGGGTGAAGCCTTGTCTAAGAATATCTTGACTTCACACATATTTACAGAAGCATGTGGTGCCAACACTTCATTTTCAGCTGTGCCTAATGAACGCGGGGGACTAGACTTTGATTATGGAGCAATTAGAGAGAAATAAAGAAATAAACTATAGAGATGGATTGGTTTAATAATGTGGCGACCACATGAGTCGAGATTGTGACTAGTTCAGGTTTTTATAGTGCTGGTTTAGTCTTGGTTTAGGCCTGTTTTACACATATATGGTCTGTATATACATGGTCCTGTTTTACACTGGTTTTTTAAATCGTGCAGGATTGGTATTAGTTTATTCCCATTTTATTCCTGCTTTATGGCCCCTCCTGCCGCACAGAGATGACCAACACACTGGAGTTTTAGAGAGTGCCCTTGGGTCCTAAAACATTCATACCTATTTACATATTTACATGGCGGGGTAGTATAGGTCTGTTCTACTGTAGGCTTTTTGTTGTTAGCCGTAGTTAAATTAC
>JAVQKC010022518.1:0-21586 GCA_036025475.1 Philypnodon macrostomus | reverse complement strand
CTCTCTCACAGTGGACATGCACCTACGATGAAAATTTCAGACCCCTTCATGACTTCTAAGTGGGAGAAATAGCAAAATAGCAAGGTGTTCAAATACTTGTTTTCTTCACTGTAAGTATTTGTTATGAATGTGTAAATAGAAAATCCTAACTTTGTGTATCCTGTTAATTATACCTCATCCTGTGTTTGTATTGTATTATAGGTGGAGGACCTGATAGTGAAGTGGAGGCAGAAGGGTCGACCTGTGGCAGGGATCGTCATCGAACCCATCCAGGCTGAAGGAGGAGACAACCACGCCTCAGCACACTTCTTCAAGAGCCTCCGCAGCATCACGCGCAAAGTACAACACACACGAGCACATGCAAAGTACAACACACAAGCGCTCACACAAAGTACAACACACACGAGCACACACAAAGTACAACACACAAGAGCTCACACAAGGTACAACACACAAAGTACAGCACACAAGAGCTCACACAAGGTACAACACACGAGCACACGCAAGGTACAACACACAAGGTACAACACACAAGCACATGCAAGGTACAACACACACAAGTGCATGCAAGTTACAACACATACGAGCACATACTAGAGCACACGGAAGGTAAAACACACAAGAACAACTTGAACTTATTAAAAGAAGATTTGTGATGAATGGAGGATTAAACTGATGAACTATTGCGGTCGTCAAACATTTCTGTAAGTACTTGTCTAGTAAAACCTAAAGATCAAGAAACCAATTTTATTTAGCTTTTAGCTCAGTGCTAATATTTTATGCCAAACGCTACAACAACTCAAATGTTTTCCATCAGACTCTGACATTTCCTGTGTGGAGCTGATTTTTGAGTCTAGTGCTAATTTCGCTATATGAAATGCATCACAATCCATTCTATTTCCACAGTACACTTTCTAGAATGTTTTAGCATGTTTACAAAAAGTGTTTATACATTCTGTAATCCTGTATTTTCCGTGTTGACCTGATGCTGTTGTCCTTAGCATGGCTGTGCTTTCCATGTGGACGAGGTGCAGACCGGTGGGGGCTGTACGGGGAAGTTCTGGGCTCATGAGCACTGGGGCTTGGACGACCCGGCCGACATCGTCTCCTTCAGTAAGAAGCTCCTGACAGGGGGGTACTACCACAAGAACGAGCTGCAGGCTGAACAGGTGCAACTACAATGCCCACATGAGCACAGCACAAATGCTTTTCACAATGGAGTAGAGGCTGAGGTCACTACACCTATGGAAACAGTCACTTCCTGATTGAATGTTCTGTTCATCCCTGCTCCAAAGCATCTTTGGCTCACTTAGGCTGGTGATTATATTGTTTGGGCAGCTGTCCCAGACCAAATCAAGCACAGGAGTATGGGACCTTCATGTCTAAGTACATATAAAGTTACAGAAGCTCTGTGCAAGTATTACACAACTCCAAATTTTAGCAGTTAAACCTTAGCTAAACAAAAGCCCTGAGGTCTTTAATGGCGCTTCAGTGCTGAACAACTAATATACTATACCATAAGATACTCGGCACTGTAGCCACGTTACTTGTCTCCTACCAAACATTTCGGTGCTATTCAAACTCCATTTTTATGAAGCAGCCAATAACTAAATTGGTTCTATTGATGAGGCGAATATCTGCTGGTACCCCAGAGAAAAGGTCAAACTTTCCCGCAATATTTAATAAAATAATTAAATAAAGCAGTGGCGCTCACACATGAAAGACGAGTACACTCTACGAATGTAGACTGGACCAAGGGAATTCACATGCTCTTCAGTAAAGGCGTAAGGACTGTGGAGAATCACTGTACCAAGTTTCATTGCTCTCTGCCAAAGTAAGTGTGTCCAGGGTCCCATAGGGGTCATAAACTGCTATGCTATGTACATTAAGTATACAATTACCTGGATCACTGTGCCAAAATTCATGTGATTTCGTTTATAGTGTAGTTATCACGTACAATCTGTCGTTTTGCCGATATAATGATCTCACCTCTTCACTTGGTGGGGCAAACACGCCACTCAAACGCTTCAATGAGAAACAGACACAGTTTCTTCATAAATTATAAGATTATTTGTTCAATTTACTGTCTCTAATCCAATTTGCCATACGTTAACAGGTTAATTTAGCAGTTAGCAGGATTAGCAACAACAGAGATTTTAGCATATTGTTTAGCTGCAGATGCTAACCCTAACATGCTAACAGGTACCGGGCAAATTAAAACAAGATCATTGAATATTATACTTTTTATTTTTATATTTTGTTATATTTTTATTTTCTTGTATAATATGTTTGTAACCACATTGGAACGTCATGGCTAATATATGGTCTTCCAATGTGATAAGAAGGTGTCTACTGAGTCTGAAATGAGTTTTCTCCGACGGGTGGCTGGGCGCTCCCTTAGAGATAGGGTGAGGAGCTCAGTCACTCGGGAGGAGCTCGAAGTAGAGCCGCTGCTCCTCCACATCGAGAGGAGTCAGCTGAGGTGGCTCGGCATCTGTTTCGGCTGCCCCCTGGACGCCTCCCACAGGAAGGAGGCCCGGGGATGATCCAGGACACGCTGGCCTGGGAACTCCTCGGGATTCCTCCGGAAGAGCTGGAGGAAGTGTCTGAAGAGAGGAAAGTCTGGGCGTCCCTGCTTAGACTGCAGGCCCCGCGACCCGGCCTCGGATAAGCGGAAGAAGATGGATGGATCTGCTCTGTGATTGGTCTGTCAACTATGCTACGCTACAATGCTACTGGCTATGTCAACTGAACTTATTGAGTTAAGTTCAGGAGTATGTAAAAACTAATCTTCATTTGTAGAACTGTTTTCCTGTCAAACATTAATAATCAAACTCTTACGGGTTCACAGTGTGCACATTATCTACTGACCTGAGCCAGCAGGACAATCTGTTTCCCATCAGGCCATATGACATTATCCACCTGGGGGCGCACTTGCACCCACCTGAGCTCGGGCGTGCGCAGACTGGCCTGACAATAGAAGAACATGGAGGTGAGAGAGTACAGTCTTAACAGGGCGTAACATTGGGTAGCCAGGGCAACAACTGGGGCCAGGATAAAGGTCCCAGGAATAAGTTATGTTTAGACCAGAACTGAAACACCTCGTAACCAGCATTAAACCTGGTCTAAACCAGGACTAAACAATGGCCAGGTCTAAACTAGGACTAAACGAGATTCAGGTCTAAACCAGGTGTAAACCAGGACAAAACAAGCCCAGGTCTAAACCAGGACTAGTAAAGGTCAGTAAGGTCTAATCTAGAGCTAAACCAGGACTAAACCAGGTCTAAACTGGATTTATTTAATCTAAACAAGAACAAATCTGACAATTTCCTACATACATTCTATTTTAATATATGGACCAAATCAAAGTGCTATACACACGCACACAGGCCCATAGCTTAGTAATGTGGCTCCACATTACTAAGCTATGCCCCTGAGTCTCACAGTAACATGGTGAAAGCCTATACCAGATCTATCTCAGTGTTGGAGTGGCCCATGTTACAAACGATACAGCGGTTCTTCATTCTGTCCAGATGTTCCCTCACCACCACGTTTTTGTTTCCTACAGAGAAGGAAGATGTTTTAGCCTGTACGTCTATCCAAACAATGACTATACATTTCACAAAGAACATGAAAACCTGTTATATGTAGTTTATTATTACCTGTGCATGTGATGACAATGTCCACTTGTCTGACCACTTCTCCCAGTCTGATCACTCTGAAGCCGTCCATACTGGAAAAAGTAGTACATCATTGAAAAATAGTTTGTGGGGAGATTTCTCTCTGCTGAAACTGGATGTTTGCCCCCCCCGATTGACAATGCCCACTTTACTACTACAGCCCATGCAAACCATAAAAAATTATGTTTCTTACCTTCTAACCAAGTATTTTATTACAGTGATTATGTTCTTAATGAGGACTAAAAAAACTTGAAAATACAACTTTGACCATTTGACCCAGTACTATGATATAGTCTGTAGAAGCCAGGGGAGGGACTAAAGTAAAATAATAACTAGGCCTGTGCTGTCGTCCCCTGTGCACGTTAGAGGCTGTCAAATATACCTGACCTCCCAAATTCATTTCAAAATGGCCGACTTCCTGTTTGTTGTAGGGCGGGGTCATAATAATATTTTATGTTGGGTACACTGTGGAGAATCACTGTACCAAGTTTCATTGCTCTCTGCCAAAGTAAGTGTGTCATTTTTGGGTTATCGCGTTTACAGCTAGGATCTGCGGACGCGGACGAACACCGACGTGATTCCATAATATCGGCGACACGCTGTTTTCGCCGATATAAACAGCCACATTATGTAGATATAAGCTCCACCTAATAAAGTGGTCAGTGAATTTGGTAAACTTTCATTAAATCCTTTTGGTTAATTGTCTAAACCTGGAACTCCACGCTGACCAGTTTATCACCAATTCTGGATTTAAAAGCTTCACTATTTGCCAAACAAAGCAGCAGATTAGTTTATTTAGTTTGGGGGAAAAAAATGCCTTTTAAATGGCACAATTTTGCTCATTTTCGTGTAGAGGCATTAATTGCTGGCACAGGCGGGACACATTTGTCTCAATAAAACACAAAGCACCCTGATGTTCATTCCTCTTTGTTGGGCCAGCCTGCCCACTGCGAATATCTCAGGGTCAGCCTTTTCCTTGCTCATCGGCACACAATTTTAATAAATCACATACGAATGGAAATTACCACCTTAAATATTAACCACATGTAACTGGTTTATTGTTGCAGACTATATTATGTGCTTGTGTGTCAAAGGGGCTCGAGAGGAGATCTCCTGTCTTTCCCTACCTCATATTGGCTCACGGTGACGTCCCACTGATTTTAATCTTCTCCGCTCAGATGAGAGCCATTCCCTCTATCACGCTGCACTTTAACTTTAGCTCTCCCAATATTAGCTTGCTTTGAAACCTGCCGCTTCCAGCCTTCCCCAGCCAGCACCCCGCTAGCTGTTATGTGCCTTCAGGTAAAGCGCGGCGTTCATCGGAATTAGGCTCTTCAAAAATGAATATTCCCTTTGCATCGAAATCATTTTGTGCTCACTCCTGTAAAAACAAGTCTTGTAGGGTTTAGTGTTTTACTTAATCAAGTTCTCGGCTTGCATTTTAAAAGTCTTTTACAGTAGTCTTATATGTGTCTTATGTTGTGTAAAAATCATGTGATAAAGTAAATAATTTTTTTGTTAAACAGAATGTGAAAAGTAAATGTTTTTTTGCTAAACAGAATGTGAAAAGTAATTATTTTTTTGTTCAACAAAATGTGAAAAGTAATTATTTTTTTTGTTAAACAGAATGTGAAAAGTAAATGTTTTTTTGTTAAACAGAATGTGAAAAGTATTTTTTTTTGTTAAACAGGATGTAAAAAGTAAATATTTTTGTTAAAAAGGGGCAGTAAATATATATTCTTCTCTCTGCTCCTTTTCATTCAAGTTGTCATGTGGACACTTCTGATTATTAAATTTTTTTATGAAATAAATAAATATTGGAATTTACTTATTTAATAACAATATTATACTGTATACTAATGTCCATGTGACTTGATATATGCGTGTGGTAAAGTATCATGTTTTTGACAAATTGCATTTTCTAGAAAGATCAAAAATGGTTGGATCACTGTCTTGAGACCAACATTTCCCAAAAGACAGTATCATTACAAGATAGGGTCAGAGATACATCCACATGGGGCCAATAATCTAATTGCTGTTGTTGTTTTTATGATAGAAACGCATTTACAATACAATATATTCCTAAAGATGACATACATTTTACTATTCCATTATTTCTATTGTATTTGACTTGATCCTTGTGCCCTTTAGGCTAAGTAATTTTAACCCATACACAACCTTTTGAATGTCATTGTGAATGCATGGACTGAACGCATAATTGTTTTCGATGTTCAAGTTGTTTATTTTTGCTTTAAAACTTTGACCTTTCTGACCCTACATTACCATTAAATGCCATTTTCTCGTGGGCATAACATATTCTTTACCCTTTGCTCACAGAAAACATTAACCTGTGTTAGTATTATATGTGTCAAAGCAAATCATATACACACTACATTCGCTTCAATGAGTACTCACTGACCACTTAGTTAGGTAGACCATCTTGTGAGTTTTAATGGCTTATCAGACTATCACATCAAACCAGTGGATTCATTTTGGTCAAGCAAACGTGGCATGGTTGTTGATGCTGGTACTGGTTTTTGTCTAGGGCTTACAGACAAGAGTTTGAAATTAATACAGAATCCAGTGAGCAACAATTCTGTAGGGGGAAAAAAACAGAGATTAGAAACATTGATGCCAGAGATAACACTCGGATAACCACTGCAGAAACAAGGTCTCCACAAAATGTGGCCAGTGAGCATACTGTATAGTGCCAAAGTGGCTGGCTAATTGAGTGATATCATGGTTATTAACAATGGGACTTTGTCAATGCCTGTCATTTAAGCTTTTACAGAAAAAAGCCCCGGCGGAGCTTCATTAACTTGCCCCCATGATCCCAGGCAGCAGAATATGGAGTGCATATCTAATCCAGCGCACATGAATGAGCGCATGAGCTGGAGATTTAGCTTGATGCTTCCTTGTGTAAATCTACTCCAACCACTACATTGGGAATTTTTTTCTCGGAAAAGCTAAGAACAATATTAAAAATGCAGTTTTTGTATTATATTTTTTATGTCATTGGAATTTAATGCTTTTTATGTCAATTAAGCATTATCTACTAATATTGAAAGTCAGGTTTAAATCTATTAATAAGATTAGGAATGACCCCTAAATCCACAAATTCCCTAGACCCCTTAAAATGTTTGTCTTCCGGAATGGAGGCGACTGGAGCAAAAGTGAGTTAACTTTAAAATGATATCTATTGTGGTCTTTAACATTTCTGTAAAGACTTGTCCAGTAAAACCTAAAAACCAAGAATTTTGCCACCAGCCAAATTTTACCTGTATACTAATGTGTACATTAAATAAACAGTATAATGTGAGGTACATTCACTAATGTTTCCTAACCAGGCTCAGACATCACCTACATGTAGCAGAGTGGTTATCATTTGTCAAACCATCTTTATTTGCGATATTTTGTGGCTAATTCTAATTTCTCCATTGAAAATGTATTATGGTCTTGTCTCCAGTTGAGTGTGAAAGCTTACATTTTAGAGCAATCTAATATCTCAAAAGTGAAATGATTTTTGCCTGTAGTCTTTCACCAAAAGTGATATGTGGTCCTCGTCGCCAGGTATTAATTTCAAGGGCTGATCGCTTTTGTTCTACTTAAGCAACAGTAGTTTTTTTATTTTATTTATTTTATTTTTTTAACCGTGATACGCCCGTAGACAAATTGTTTTTCAAGCTGTTTCAACTTAACCACCCGCTGTATTTCATAATCTCCTCCTAAATGAGATCGAACTCCGACTCGGTTTGGCGTATAATCCATCAGTTGTAATTGCAAATGTTTTACTAGTTTTCTCAATTTTACCCTAACTTCCTGTAGTATGTTGCCATTTTGTTTGCCATTTTTCTTTATACGCTCACTTTATTAGTTTAACTGCTTGTTAACTCACTAATTGCATTGTGCAAAGTTATTTAGTCAGCCGGCTCAATGTTTAACTTACAATTGGGAACACAGTTAAAAAATGAAGTGACTTTGCATGCGCTGTGCTGTTGTTGGTTTTCAGAGAATGGTCCGAAAAAGGGAAAATGTCCAGTGCCTGAGGATAGAGGCAAATTGGAAGGCTATCAGTAACACAATTAACCTCTTATTTCAAGTCAAGGCATACTTAAGTGCCAAGAACTTGAATCTTAAGGCAGGCTACAGCACCAGTTTGTAGGTAGGCATTTTTATATCGCTTAAGTTTTGAAGCACTTGGAAGTGGAGCTTGTAGCAGGTCAAAGAATGATAATTTAGCAGCTAAAGGTTGCAGTGGGGAGTGAGCCGTGTTGTGTAGAGAGCCGATGTGTAGTCACAAGCAGGATAGGTAAACAATCAAAGGGCTGCGTGTTCAAGATGGTGTCTCCTTGAATATAAACAATTGTGACTCCTCATGCCACGGCCAGGTAAATTACTGCAGAGGCACAAGTGGCTGAGGCGAGGCGCGCTCTCACATATTGGAGAATGTTATCCTGAGCCACTCAAAACACAAAGTTAGAAACAGTGAGTAAACTTTTGTTGGGTAAAATTAGATTGGAAGCAGGTACCGTAAGTCTTCCGACTCATTATGCTCAATTAACCAGTAAAATTGCTAAACCACAGACAGTTACAACAGTCAATTATATATATAAAAAAATCATTACACTAATCTAATCATTTCCAATATAATTTTTGAAGGCACCTTACACAAATTGAATGGAGAGATTGCTTCATAAAATAGGCACATATTAGTCTAGAAGCAAAATATATCACAGATCAATCTAATGTAGTGTTAAATGCTCTATCCACACGATTCCTTTAATGTGTATGGAACTACTGAAACTCTCAATGATACCAAATGCTGAAGCAAAGCAAAAGATTTAGACGACCTTTTATCATAAGTAATCGTTTTGACCTGCAATTAACCATAACCCCTTTATTATTCCATTTTAAACATATACTATAGGTGACTAGATGGTAGATTTGATTGCGTGTGTAAGAGATAGTGCTTGAGAAATCTATTGAACAGAAAGCTTCTAAAAATATGTTCAGTCCAGTGTGCCATAAAAAGGACTTTTCACTCTGTGTGCCCTCAAAAGGACTAAGCACCTCTCCAGGGCCTGCACACTTACACACTTTTCTTTGCACTTTTCTCAATTTCTGTTCTAGATATCGGTGTGGTTAGCCTTTGCTTTTTCTATTTTATTTTTTTGCTTTTGCCGCCAGTGCCTCTTGCGCTCTCCCTTTTTATATTTTGTCTAACATTCCTAGTCCTGTCTCTGCACAGTTTTTTTTATTCTATCATTGTCTTGGGATAGTGTCTAGTCCATACATATTTCACATCTGTCTGTATTTCATTAAACTCCATGAAGTTGGGCGCTGTCATTTTGTCAGAGGCTGATTTGAGGGAAGTTCTCGTAATTTCATTTTTAGGAACGTAGCCAGAATAACTTGGTACCATTGATTCTGTATTGTTTAATACAAGTGTTCAAAATACATATAGAGTGTCACAGATTGCTTGCAAGATTTGTATTGTTTTTTTTTTAAACTGAGGGTTAGATACATTTTTAACTGCAACATATAATCTACACTAGTTTACTGGTCAGTACTGGGTGTCTATCAAAGCCTAAACCAATACTAAACTGAGTACTAAATCAAGAAAACTAGATCTGACTAATTTCATTTTTGTTTTGTCACTGTTTATGTTTCTGTCAGATGAAAACATTTTTGAAACTTTTAGTTACTTGCGATATATTGTGTTGTCTGATATTGGGAGTTAGTGATAAATAGCACATCACTAATAGATAGATCTACAGTATAGTGACTGCTCAAAGATTTTACCTCCCTTTGTTTGCCTTTTTGAAGCAGACGTGTGGTGAAATAGTCATTGAGATTTGATGCATTAAATCATGATCAATGCCTGGGCGACGTTCGATAAATCAACTGGGAGGTTTTTATTGTTGCACTGCAGCAGCCTTAGGGAAAAACACTTCTCGGTGAATTGCAGCATTTGCAGATTGTTTCCTTCTTTGTTCTTGCCTTTTGATCATGTTTTATTAAACACATTGTACTGCTAGAAAATTGCAGACAAAAAAAAAAAAAAAAGTCTTGCCGTTGTAATGTGATAAATGTGCAGGGGTCTGTGTGAGACCGCAGCTAGAGTGAATCATTATTTGAATGTTGTTCCGGAGGTGCTGTTTGCTTTCGGCCCAGTCTTTTGACTCGATAAACAAACGTTAAATGTGGCCGGACCTGCTGAGAGGCAACAGTTAGAACTGACTTGATAATATTTTTAGGGCGTCTCGCTGATATTACACAGTAGTGCCTTATTTTTGTTGGAGCCTATCCTAGCAACAACTATGGGCCTTAGGCAGAGTACACCCTAAACAGTGGCGCAGGGATGACGCACAGACATTTGGTACTGTACACTAACACACAACCATTTACTCTGACATTAACTCACTAGGGACAATTTAGATTCACCAATTCTACTGACCAATGCATGCCTTTAGATGGTGGGAGGAAGCTGGACCACTGGGTACAACCCACAGTAAAACAAAAAGGACATGCAGACTCCACCCATACAGTATTGTGTCTTGAACTGCACAAGAATCAAACAAACAAACAAACAAACAAACGAACAACCTCTTTGCTGTTCACCAGGCTCATTCGTATATATAATGTCTTCTATGTATAGATGACTCTCAAAGAGCTTTACATTATTTCCATTATTCATTCACTCCACAGTCACAGTAATCTATTTCTGTTGTTGCCCAGGGGCAAACAGTCCATGCCTACGGCTGCTCTGACCACAGCAATCAAACAACACACATTAATTGCCTAAGAACATAGCGGATTTGAACCCCCAACCCTACAGTTATAGAATGACTGCTCTGCCACTGAGCCACTGCTAAGTATCACGTAATATTGTGTTTCTATTTTATTGTCTTCTGATCTGTTGTTCATGTCCTGGTCTGCCTCTGACTGATGTTAAGTGCGAAAAAGTCCAGGCTCATCTATGACTGTTAAAGAAGGAAGAGCCGTCCGCTTGTAAAGACCAGACAGATTACTCGGACCGCTCGGATTTGCATTAAGGTGTCTCCGCTCTCTTGGCCTTTCTTCCTTCAACCTTTCCGACTCACTCCCGATCCATCTCCGGCTGAGGTAAAGCAGCTTATTAACCTTTCTGAGGCCACAGGCGTCCCCGAGATGGAAGGAAAGCACCGAAGTGAGCGTGTAAGACAAATTAACCTTAGAGGATTGATATGCTTTTATTTTAATCACACCGGGCAGTGAAATACATTGGCTATTTTACATGTGATGTGAATGTGGAGAATATATTACACATTAAAATTCTACTAACTGAAATGAAGACTTCAGCTTCGGGACGGCAATACAAATGACTTCTGGTGCGTGCACATATGTCTGTCTTGATAACTGTGATTATTCCATTCTTATTTATCACGCTGGTGTTCATATCTCTCCTATCCAATCATATTTGGACTTGCATGTATTCTCTTCATGTGCATGTATATTAAAATTGAGTCATGCATATATAGCCCACCATTTCTCTGTTCTCTCCCGGTTTTCTTTGCCCATTTGCTCTGGGGCACTTTTTCTCCCAAGGAAGCGCTATATATCTTTTACAAATCTGCCATGGCTGTATCTATAATTGACTATCTATAATTGGGTGTGTATGGCGCCCCTGTGATGCAATTAGGTCTCGTGCTGTGAGGTTGAAAGCAGAAAAGAGACAGGTGTGGGAGGGTCACCTTGTAGCCCATTACTTTGCCTCTGACATGGGTGGTCCACACTCCAGGAGGCGCCTCTTGGGTTATAGAATAAGCGTCCACCTAATATCACTTGTATTGCTTGAGACAAAATCAGCAGTTTTAGTTTGTGTTTTTTGTCAAGTAATATTACGCATTAAGCAGATAGTAATGTAAAGTTCAATAAGATGCAGAGAAAATGACACAGCAAAATACTCCTGAGTAATTGTTTGTTATTCCAGATTTGCAGAAGACTCTTTATCTGTGTGCATTTGCACCAGTTGTAGAAGCCGAGTCTATGATGAGCTATCGGTGTAGCGGATGACTAAGCAGGGCAGTCAGATTCCCAATCACACTGAATCTAGACACAAAGGCTGGGTTTGTTCATTAAAGATGTGGGAAATGGTTTGACCCCAGGCAAATCTCTACTGACCTACTTGTAATAATGAAAGGTTAACATAGCAATACATGAATTGTGTGCATACTAGATTAAATAATCATGTTCTGATCAATACATTATTTTTCAGGTACAATAATAAAAGCTGTGTTTGTTCATTGAAGATGTGGTAGACGATTTGACTTTGGGTCTCCAGTGACCCTCTTTCATTTCCCCTCCCGCTGCACCAAACTTAATCTGGTCTGGTTTCACCTAACTTGTGTACACAATGTGTATGTTTGTATGTGTGATAATGAGGGCTCCTGGTGGTGTGTAATTAACACAACAGCAAATGTCCCCAAAGGGTAAGATTAACGTTGAACACATTAGACACAATGGAGCCCGGGAGAGACCATTTTTGGCAATTAAATGTTTTGTGTGTGTCTAAGTCCGAGCCTAACTCATGTTGGCGTGAGTGTGCTGCTGCCACTCCGGTCTCAGAGACACAAACATATACACAGACAACATGAAGACGCCGCCAGTCCCTCTGGATCTGCGGGCTCCTCGCACGCCGCCTGGCAGGATTCTGTCTGCTTCCCTTTTCCCAACTGCCTCCTCCACACAACCTGCTCCAACACAGATAAACACATGCTGGGTAGATTATTAGAGGAATACCAAGGGCCCAGAGCAGAGCAGCCTTGTGCCATTGTGCTCCAAACACGCCGGTACCTTGTAGAATCCCATGCAGTCACCCCAGGGTGTTCTAATACATACTTAGACACAGGTGGGCACTGATACCAGTATGAGAGCTACAACAGGCTCCAATGACATTTCATTGTCAACAGAAAACTCCAGGCACATTGTTTTCACTAATGGCATTGCTGGTGGCTCACATGCAGCTTGCAGTTGAAAGGTGGAAGTGTGACTTGGCACTTGACTCCATCTATATATTATATGCCTAGGAAATACAATATACAAAGCCACAAGCACTGCAGTGGCAAGACTGTGCCAAGGCCACACAGTGTAATTAAATCAAACACCTATCTAACACCGGTGAAAACAAAATGATTCCTCTGTCTGCCATTTTCATGAATGCACTCTGAAATGACATCTGCCAAATGTATTGTAAGCTGCGTTAAAGTTTTGAGGCAGTTTGTTTAGTCATGCTGTCTGCCAGGCAAACAAAGCAATAGATAACTTTTTCTATCATACACTGAGGGCATTTGTAAAGATACAACAGCACACCACAAACAACATTAAATCGTGTTAGCCCATTGCGTCAAGTAGCACTGCACAATCCTGAGATACTGGAAAACAATAGTATACAGTTAATACATACAAATTTTGAAATCATCTTAAAAATGATTTCAAATTGAGAACACAGAGAATCACAAGAAAGTATATGGAAAGTTCTAGCCACCCACAACTTATTGGGAGTAGATGTATGCCATACATAAAAAAGGTCCAATATTTTTATTTTTGTACAGCCTTTAATGTTGCCAAGACACATACTGTATGTAAGTTGGCTATTGCAAAAAGAACAAAATGCAATAAGAAAATATGCAATTCATTTGGAACACACTATAACCACCATAAAGGATGTACATGGATATATACCGTTTTACATGCCTGTCCTCTTGCCAAAAGGCTTATGTCATAATTGAAAATGACCAGACTCAATTCTTGCTTGCATTGTTATTGTCATCCATCCATTTAATTAATACTCCCTCCTTAATAGGGCTCATCTCACAGCGGAGGACACGAGAGGACAAGGGAAGGTTGCTTCAAATAGAGTGCACCAGAAAGATGAAGGTTGCACCGACAGCCGTAGATCGTGGCGAGCCCGAGATGTTTTAAAGAAGTAGCATTATTTAAGATGAAGAAAGTGATAACAGGAGAAGAATGTGATAAGTGCACCGGCGGCGGCTGTTATTGCTACTAAAGAAAATGATAACATTGCTCAGTAGAGGATTTGTGCATACAGCCCCGTACCTCTGTCGACTTTATTACATCAGGAGAACGCTGAGAGGGTTGTCTTTAGTCAATGGCAACAAGGCTCTGGCAGGTTATTTTATAGCATGTAGCTTTGTGAATTATTTGTTTGGTGTGGACACATATGGACATTGCACTTTGGGGTCAGAAGTGTCTGGACATATATTTAGCCTATTGGTGTCATATAAGCACACACATACACAGTGTACCGCCAGGGCTTAGGTTTTACTACTGTTGTAGCCTGGCCTGGTTTAATTATTATTAATATTATTATTATTATTGGTATTAGTGTTAGTGTCATTATTAGTATCAGTATTATAATTATTATAATTATTATAATTATTATCATCATCACTATTATCATCATCATTATCATCATCATTATCATCATTATCATCTTCTGGAAAACAGTGTTATTAACACATAACAGGTTAAAGAAATAAAGGAATTGATGAATGTTGCCATATAGTAATTACATATTTCAAAAGGAGTGTGCTGATCCAGTGTGGTGAATAGATAACAAGAGAATGGATCTGCTGCTTTGACTTTTCTGCCGCGCATTATTTACATTTGTTATTCTAAATGATTTAGTCCCACTTTGGTGCCTCCACCCACCATTTGGAAACCTTTTTTGCAGTGTTTATTGCCATGACATGCCCCCCAGCATCATGCACTTACAAAAATCTCCAATTAATCTGCCATCCTTTCACTTTCAAAATGGGATTATTATGTGTTTTTTCACCAAGGTTTAATTGCTGATCAGTGCTGGCAGGTCAAGGAAATATGTTCTCTCTCAGACTCTATTCAACAAGCTTGCCACAGCTCGAACACAGACAAGCAATCTGTCAGCTAAAACATGGCCCTAAACAATAATGGGAAATGGGAAAAATGTGTTAGCATGATTCCTATCCAACCTGTCAAAGTAATACTACACAAGTCAGGTATTTGGGGAAAGATGAATACCTTTACGTCTCAGGCTGTACAAAGAGATCAGAATGTGTTAAGTGTTAAGTATGTGTAGAGATGTAGGCTTTGTAATGTGCATTGTTTTCAGTGCAACTTTGTGCTTCCCAAATTGTGGGTCAGAAACCAAAATTGGGTTGTTTAATTATGTTTATGTATGTCATTGTCAAATATTTCAATTGGTTTTGTAAAGAGTGGGTCACAGAAAATATACATACATGATTAGTATGATCCAATATACTCATAACCCATACGATTTTTGTATTTAATTTTTGTATTTAATTTTGTGGCACATATCTATTAATGTCCTCAAAACAAACACAATAGCATTATCTTTTGGATTTTTATGTGTCTTGCTATTCCTAGTCGAATAGCTCCGATATGCAGTCAAGAGATGTATCAGTCATTACTGCAACATCTCAACTCTTGCTGCGTTCTTATGGATATTTTATTTACCAGTAGGGGGCACTGTGATACAACACAACATGCCTGGCCTCTTGATGCTCCCAGTGCATCTTCAATAGAGGAAAGTATACCCACCCTCTCATCGGCTCATTGGCTTTTGTAAATCATAGATATCTCCAATAAAACACCATACCTGCCATCAAAATGGTATCAAATGAATACTGATGTATTTCTGACTGCTGTGACACGTATCCATCTGTGTGTTTTGACTTTTGCAAAACCAGAATCGATGCACAGTCCTTCTCTGGTATTAACTTTCACATATTTCATTTCCCAATTGTGTGTATGTGGATATGGTCAGTCAGGTTTGTATGTGGTAATGGTTCGTGTCAAGACTTGACTCTCAGGAGGCTACATTTGTGTTGGATGTCATAGGAGAAGATTAACTGTGTTTGGCAAGAGAATGTTCACTCCTAATGCTTTATGTCTGGATACGTCTAAGAAAAAGAGTTAGCTGAGAGAAAGGACAAACGTTGCCCAGAAATATAGTATTTCTATTTTTGAAATGTTACTTGGAGAAGGTTAAGTAAACAGTGTAATTTGACTTTTACTTTACATGGTATGTTATTGGTGTAGCACAAGTGCAATGAAGAGCAGTTTTTTCAGATTATGGTTATGCATTTATTCCTTTTGGCTCTTTATTTCCCAGGTCTCTTTACACACACATTATTTTGATGAAGTTTTTACCCACAGCCCATACAATTTACCTATATAGGCTTGGGGCATGAGCTAGAATGTTATACTATGTTGCAATATCTTATGTACATATAATATGAGTAAGTACTTACACTTCAAAAATATGTACTGTTTTATGTCAATATCCATGCAAGCAGTACTGCTTAGTGTAAATACAACATTTGGCAAGATGGATTCAACTGTTTCCAGCTATTTTTTATTTTTATTTTATACAAACAAATACATGTCATTGTGGCCAGATGAAAGGTCATTATTTGAGATCTCAATGAAGGATCTCTGCAAATTGGTTAACAACTGTTCATGATCATGGTACAATCACAAGCGCATTTAAATGAAATACAATTAAGCATTTAGAACTTCCATTTTGTGGACTATTCTCATTTCTAGACCTATCCTTCTGTCCTTGGCTACTAGTTGTTTCTTTCCCTCTATCCTTTCCCCTTTTTATCCGCAAGGACATAATCACAATGGTCTGTGGATACCATTTTTTTCTGCCGGATGTACAAACTTGAGCTCATTGCCTCTTTAGTGGGTGCACCAGCGACCTGCTACACATGTCAGATAGAAGGACATCTGTAATATCTATGTTGTTATGAAAGAATAGTAAATAAGTGTCAGGCAATGGAGTGATACAGCTGAGTATATTTGGATTTCATTGGCTCAATCTCGACAATCATTTAGTGTTTTGTGTTCAATTATGAGTAGAGAATGAAGAATAAAGAAATTGTTATTGTGTCTTGGCTGTCTTTGCCTCCAGACGTCAGTGCCATCTTCATCTGCTGCCCGCTTTGGTTTGCTGGCATGGTGTCTGCATTTATCTAACAGCTCTCTTGTTTGTCATGCAGCGTCAATTTATTATTTAGCCCCGCTCAACTTTTAACAAACTAATTTTTTGATACTTCTAGGAGAATTTTTTTCATTTTATATATTTGTCTGGGAATGTAACAAGAACTATTGACCAGCCACATTTTAATAGAAAACTAACTATCATCCTCCCGTGGACCCACCACCTACGTGAGGTACCATGGTGCAATGTGGATCAGGTGGTGGTCGAAGGCGGGAGTTCCCTGCTTAGACTGCTGCCTCCGCGACCCGGTTTCGGACAAGCAGAAGAAAATGGATGGATGGATGGACTAACTATCATGGGAGACTTTCTATAGTATCTTATTTTAGCTGGTATAGTGTACTCTTGCTGTTCATTTGAATCCTATGCAAAAATATAGAGCTAAACATACACTGTATAGGTGTATTTCATACACTGTTGAATGGCTCATTTTAGACTATTGCAATAATTAGAAGTTACTAGAGATAGATAGAGATAGATAGAGTATTTTATAGAATGTATTAATCAGTGGCAAGAACATGTTTTGAAGAAAGCTATAAAAAAGTGCTATGCAAAACATAGTTATTGAAGTTTCCTCTACAGTGGGGTTATTGTAGCTTGGCAACCATGAGTTTGATAAAAAAAAAATAAAAAAATAAAAAAACTTCTGACCAAATAATCTATAATGGGCAATCTTGGACAATAGCCATTTATTTCATGCACTAATTTTATCGGCAAATGAATGATATTATTTGACCTGTATGATGCTAGTTACTTCTATAGTGCCCCCTATAGACTGAAAGAAGAATGTAGTTTTAGGGAAATTTACAAAATTTGGCAAAAAACATCCTTCACAAACATCAAAAAAGTCAAATAGACCCTTCCCGTGTTTGTCATGGTTTGGGGGTGGGGTCTCTTCATTGCTCGTTAACAATATAAAAACCCTTAGAAATGTCTGATTAAGGTGTCATACATGTGGCAGATGTACGGGGGTGTTTCACCGATATACACCTTGCTGTCTGGGACGACAGACTGGACATAATTTATAAAAACTGTTAACCAGTGTCCATGTCGAGCTCTGTATGCTAACAGCCAAAGTAAACTGAGATGTAGGTGCATATCATTTTACAATATGGTTACCAAGGCTTCTGGTGGGATTTTCAATTAAGATGCAATCTGTTATCTGTTCAGATGACTAATAAGCACAACAAGTCTCGGACGCGCACCCTCTGGAATTCATATCAGACCACTCGAAATAACCGGGCCCTTCCTATCTGATGCACTGCCAATACCTGCTCACTTTTCCAATTAAAACCCCTAGGCAAGTTGTTCTCTTGTTAATAAGGAGCAGAACAATGCTACTGTCATCGAGGCATATAAAGGGCGGACGCCGGCTAACTGTGTGGGCTCCCAGTGTTTCATGTATGTTTGTATCTATAATCAATGGATGTGTCTTCATACGTGTCCGCACACAAAACAATGAAATGGGACAGCGAGGTCAGCCACGGATATCTTCTCCTGTGATAATTAGTGTTCTGCTGCGTCCAATCAGGTCCGGCCGCTGTGAGAGAGATGACCTTCATTAATTGCAGTGTGAAAAGGGAGGAAAAGTGTGAAACAATGGCACAGACAGGTTCCAGTGAGAGCTAGAGAAGGACTTAATTTATTTTTTCACGTATTGATTATTTTTATGCATCACAAGACCTTCAAATACAAGTATTAACTCCAAGTGTATGTGCGTGGGCTGAGGGTTGGATACGGGCCCATTGACTTCCAATTAATTCTTTTTCCAAATTTAAGAGGTTTGTTTTTGTGCTTGTCAATAGTGTGTTTATTGTATATGTAAGTCTAATGTTTCTATAATCTATATATACGTTTGTGCAGTGTTACTCGCATTAACAAGCTATGTAAAGATGGGTGATATGGGTGAAGGACAAATCTAATTAAAAAATAGAGAACCGAACAGAAGTTTGTAGTTTGTAAACACAGATATTAAGATGAGTATAGCTTTGGTTATTATGGATTCTAATTTAGATTCTAATTTTTTTCATTATTTTAGCATTTTGCTAATCTTCTTGTTAAATGGTCAAGGAACAATTACAGTTGTTTTATAGTTAAATATGTTCTGACTACCCAAATACGTTTTTAATGAATCTTGATATGTTTTTTTTTAACACTATTCTGCTACAGAACCTAGTGGACATTTGCACATATCCCATGTTATAAGAAACTGCTCGAGAAATACAATGGACTTCTGTCATTAGGGTATTTGTTAGGTTTGGCTGCAACTGTTAACATGCTTTAAGAGATATTTGATTCAGCTTTTTTCCGCAATGGGCTGCCAAAAAGGTCAAAAAATACACATTCTTTTATTCAGAAAATAGCAGTAGGGTCTGACTTTACCACCAAATCTTCAATTTTAGATTTGCGTTTTGTCATTGTGAGACTGGTGTACTAATGGTTAAACCTCTTGTATTGTACATAGTAGATGAACAGGGATTTTTCGAACAACAAGCAGTCTCTGTGGTTTTGCGCATGAGGTCAATGTGCCTGTGGATTCCTCCTCCAACACACTAACTTGTTGGCTCGGCAGGGAAAGATATGAGAATTTCTGGCACCGCCGAAGGTTGATAGGCCCACATACACACAACTCCACTGAGATTAAGCAACATGGGCAAGTTTTTACTCAGGCCAAATGGCAGATGGGAAATATGGAAAGTATGTTTAGTTTGTTCAATGTTTTCTATCTCCTTCTCTCGATAGCTGAGAATCACAAAGGCAGACGTATTAAAGATGCTAACTTTTGTGATTTTTTTTTTTTTTAGCAATTATCATTTCTTTGTCAAAAATATTCCCTGAGTTGTTGATTTTTGTTTGGTTTTGTTTAAGTAATCCTATATGCAGAGACACTGACCTTCTCAGGAGCTGAAAACCGCTAGACCTAGATGTTAAAGTGAAAAAAGTACTATTATTACTGTCCATTGTTTGCACTGGTTATAGCAGTGAAGTGGGTGTGGCCAGCATGGGGGGGAATGAGGGCCTTAAAGTATCAACAGATCCCAAAAAGAAGATAAAGCCTAAAAAGCTATTGCCAATAATATGATCCCTTTAAGGTAGTTGCAAACAGATGTGAATACGCTAATGAACTTTGAGTGGTCTGAATTGAGATTGTTTCGAGGCCGTTGAGGAGATGCTGTTAATTAGACTGTGCCAGCACACACAGTGAGAAATGCTGCTCGATTTGACACTGTTTTTCAAATGTCACGAGAAGTGCCTTACTTGAAATAAAATGCGAGTCATTACAAAGAACCGTGCCACATTCACGCTGTTCATGATTTTTCTTCCACCCTGTCGCTTTTCTCCAGTATAGCAAAGTAATTACTGATAATTTAATAACTACATGACACATGATTCATATTCAATGATAGTATTTTAGATAGCCCTCAAAATTACATGTCATCTGGTGAATGTGCAAATATACCATCAGCGAATGCATGCAGAACGTAACAAATATTCCCTGACAGACAACCTCATTGATAAGCGCAGCACATTTTAATTATCCAGGCCCACTCAACTGCCAGGGCCTATGCGTTTTTGAAAGGTGCATTTTAACTCAATTATATTTGAGAACAATAGTGGATGACAGTTGTAAGCTTCAGTGATATTTCTGGCTCTGTAGTCGCAGTGGTGGTTAGGTCAGTTTGGTCTTTTCCATTCTCAAGTTTTTTTGGGTGAAAATGAAAATCACAATACATCAATGAAGCAGATAGAATGCATCATTTTGTATTAGCACATGACATTTCCGGGCTACATTGAATAAAACAATTATACATTGAACTGGTGTATGGAAGTGTAATGCATCCACTTGATTTAAAAAAGGTCTCTGTTTTAATGACAAAAGTAATTCTGTTTTTCTGAGAAAACCACCCCTCTGGCTGTCATCTCGCCGGCACCGATCATCAGAAAAGTCCTAAAAACAGAAACTTCTCTTTTAAAAACAGAATAACCTTCGTCCTAAAAACAGAATAACTTTTGTTGTAAAAACAGAAACCTTTTTAAATCCAGTGGATGCATTGTGTTTCCATACAGATGCATTGCATTGAAAGTAGATATTTCCTTTGATTTTTCACAATTGATTTATTATATTGTCGACAATATTATGGAATCACGTCGGTGTTGGTCCGCACCCGCAGATCCTAGCTGTGAACACAATAACTCAAAAAGTCTTTGCTGGATCTTTTTCAACTGTTGCACACAGGTACATATCATGAAGATGCAGAACTGGATTGAGTTTGGTACATCTACGATTAATGACAGTTAAATAATTTACAAATTAATGTTTTGATGCACTTTTATTGAAATTGGGAGGTCAGGTATATTTGACAGCCTCTAACTTGCACATACTTTGCCCGATTAGGCTCAAACATGAAACACCTAATTACCTCCCGGCCCTGAACACATCTGACCAATATGATGGCAGTTACCTCTATAGCGCCCCCTATAGACTGAAAGAAGAATGTAGTTTTAAGGAAATTTACTACATTTCTCAAAAATCATCCTTCACAAACATCAAAAAAGACAAATAGTCCCTTCCCATGTTTGTCACGGTTTGGGGGTGGGTCCTCTATGATCTCAACTGTGAACGCAATAACTCAAAAAGTATTTGCTGGTTCTTTTTAAATTTTTTGGACAGTTACATATCATGAAGATGCAGAACTGGATTGAGTTTGGTACTTCTATGATTAATGACAATTAATTAATTAACTAATTAATTCCCTTAAGCAATTTAATTGTGCCATTATTCTTGCTGAACATAAACAAAATTGTGTGAATTTTGGCACAGTGATTGGGCTAGTGTATA
>JAVQKC010022517.1:0-13523 GCA_036025475.1 Philypnodon macrostomus | reverse complement strand
TTTTTGTATTTTCCAGAAAGATTTTTTTCTTGCACGCAGTTAGGGTGGGGAAGGGGGTGAATGCAGGTGTTGGCAGATTGACTGTTAAAATGCCCAAATACAGGTTAAACCAGACTTATTTGAACAATTAAGGCCGGGTTAGGTTGGGACATTTGCACATATTTTAGGAGTGCCAAAGCCGCCAAGCTGATGATTAGAAATAGTTTTAGTAGGAGTGGAAGAAATGAGTAATCCATCATTTTCACAGCTTGTTTTTTCTTGTTGTGAAATATTTGTATTCATGTGGAAAACTACTTCACGTGACAGTTTTATGTAAGAATGGTACACTAGTGGCATTGGGTACCGTGGAGTTGTTGTTTTGTGGTTGTGCGTGCATTGCTGCCTTATTTGGCGTGCAGCTTGTGACTTTCTGTGGGCCCACCAGCACCTGTTCAACTCTATTGTGCTGGAATTTGCTATATTTGGCAATGCTCTCAATTGCTATGATTTTCTATTTAAAGGGGATTTAAATTAATTTCTCTCTGATTTTTGTTGCTTTTGCGCTCACTTTCCACTTCTCTGTCATTAAATGCAGACAATGGACAGTAGTGCCATGTGCTTTCTTCACTTATCCATACAAAGGGTAAACCAAGTATTTTTAGCTCTTGAGAAAGTCAACACCTCAGCATAAGGATTACTCAAAGATGTACTCATTATGTTTTTGACAAGTAAACACCTACATGGTTAAAATGAAGAGAATGGAATGTTCTAGCAAGGTGGGCTTTCTTCTCCCATGTAGAAACCCATCAGCTGTTGAGATACATAACTAAAAAATAGTAAATTTAGCATAATAGGCCCTGTTTAAAAGAGTAGCACGCACTCTATCATCTAAGTTGATTTTGATACTGTGTTTGTCTCCTAGTTGCTTAAAAGGCATTATTATTAGTGGACACATATCCACTCGGGAAGGCCTGACTAAATAACATCTCTGCTGCGTCTAAATGCCATGTTGTTGTCTTCTTGTATGTTATTGACAACCAGAGTGCAAATTACAATCTCTACCATGTTCTCAGGCGAAATAAAAAGTGCATAGTTAATAGATATCTCACGCAGGCTCAACTTTCTAATTGTTCTGATATGTAATCGCTAAATGACAATAAAGGAAGGGAGGCTTGGGTCATTTTAACAGCTTTATCTCGACTGCTCTGTGCCCAAAGTGTCATGTCCGTAACAGCACCACCTGATCTACAGAGTAAAATAACCACGATGGCTTATTGTTTGGACAATATTGGAGACCCCCTCACCCCTCAACCCACTCACTCTGCCTCCCACCCCTGCTTCCATCCCCTATCCCTTGATTCATTTCAAACCACTGTCCTCGGCTGGTTCGAAAAACTGCGTTAATTTTTTTATTACCTGTTTGACTCTCCAGCCTTATTACTGTAGCCCCTTAATGTTCTCCGTAACCGTGGAAACCAGATGAATAAATGTCCGCCAAAGAAAATGAGATGATTAAACAGGTCACCCTTGCAAAACAAATTCGCTTGGTCGGGCGCAATTTGTGTACCGAGCGGCTGTCTTAACAGTTTGCTAACAAGGGGATTGTTTGCCAGACGAACCGGCCCGGCGGAGGGGGCGGAGGAGGGTGGTGGCGGAGGTAAAATGAAGATATCTGTTGTGCAAAGACAAGGATATGATTGAGGAGATAAGATTTTTTACAAAGACACAATGTTTGTCCAAGCTTTACCCATAATGAGCTGTTTTGTATTAAAGGGCCCCTGTTATTCTTACTCAACATTTCAAAGATTTCTCATGTTTTTTTTTCTTTTTCTTCCTGTATGCTGAGGCTCTGACCATTTCAGGAGCAGAAAAAGCTTTCTACATAGATAGACAAAACATAAAATAAATAAAAAGCTTGATACAAGACATGGCCCTTTGAACAGGTTCAACATTCCATATTATATTATATCGTCACACGTTTGGTTTGTGATCACCAGCAAGTGCAGTGGCAAATTCATTTATGTGGCAACCAATCATTATTGCTAATTGTCCTTGGGGCCATCTGTATAGGATAGCTTGTCCTCTATTGGTATTGGAACAGTACTGGTCATGGATTTACAAGTCTGCTAACAAAAATACAAACACTCCTCTACTGTCAGGGGTATTTTTAAAGACTGCAGGTTACATTGTTATGAATATTGCAATACTTTTATGATTGAAGGACTAAATCCCCTTTTCAAATTACAGTAGCTCTGAATTCGGTTTCTAAAGTGTCACAAAGTTCCCATGCTTGATGATGATGATCTCCTCGCCCTTCAAAGAGGTTGCTTCAAAGTGTGATATTCTCATCTGTTTCAAGCTAACCATATGATATAATAAGAGAGTAAGCACAGTTGGATATAGCCATGTAACGATAGGAGCTAAAACCCAGACTTGGATGAGGGATTGGGGCCTGTGTTGCCACGCCGACCACAAATCATAAACGTCGGCCATGTTGTTTAGGGAAGGATGCCACGATGCGCCACTTGAGGGTGTTGCCTGTTTGCGTAGATACACCACGACTACTTAACCGCCACTTGCCTTAAAACAACTTCCATGTCCCACTATCCCTGTCCCAGCCATTTTACCCTGGAATCGCAATACTTTACCACAACCAAACCCTCAAAAAGTTGGTGTTCAAAGCATCTCTTGTGGGATCCAGTTATCATCAACCCATCTCCCAACCCCTCCCCATATACAGTACTGTATAGTTATTCTTAAACTGAATTTAGATGGGTTGAATTTGTATTATAAATGTAAAAAATAGAACCAGAATATTGCTAAGGACCTTGAAATAAATTAATATTCTGATGATAGAAACTCTGGTTACTAGTAGTATTTTTTTCTATTCTTCAGAGGTGTATTTGATCCCAATCCAGTGACACCATAGCTCAAAACTGAAAAGCACTTATGCATTATTGATGTTTTAATTTGTACAAATGCCCAAGTCTTTGTTAAGTGATTATAGTGGTATTGGGAGATAACAGAGGAGGTACTTCTATGAAACAGGAGCTGGGTCGCTTTGGCTGCATTGGGAACCATTGTACTGAGAGAAAGACACGGACAAGATGCTATGTTTTAGGGTCCACTATAAAATAGGGGCATACCAAATATTGTTTATTTAATCTTGTATGATTTTAATTTTCCATATATATCGTGATACTGCTACTAGACATCATATAAGGAAAAAATAGACACCATCAAAGAAACAAAACAGTAACTATATTGTGTTTTTTGTGCTCACACGGCCCAGCCCTAGTTTTAAGTTGACTTTAAAATACCAACATGTCTTTGATAAGCACATTCAGCCGTTGATCTTTTGTCCTTATTTCAGCTTTCACCTCTCCCATTTATGACACTGGTTTTATAGTTCTTTTACATCCCCTTATCAAAAATTATTTGATGTAAATATAACAGAACTGACCTGAAAAGCCCTGTGAAACTGACCTTGGGCAAAAGGAGGCGAAAGTTATAACGCTTACAAAACACAGCAATAAACAAATGGCCCCATTGAAAGGAGGGAGTTTGGGTAAATATAAAAGAGGGTAGAAGAAGAGAGGCAGTTTTTTTTTCTTCTTCATGTAATCATTAACGCGGAGGCAAAGGTTATTAAGTATGACATTTTTTTAAACTCAGTAATTTATGTAATTGCCTGCTGCAGTTACTTTGGCAGATAAACAATCAGAGATCAGGTTTATGAACAGGTGTAGCACAAGTTCAAACCAGTTTTACAAAAAAGTGTCAAGTCATGCTGTAATTTGGTCAAAAACACAAATGTACTAATTTAAGACTGTCCTTTAACGCTGACATTGATGGACATTAAACTAATTTCCATATAAACTGAATTTATAGACTGAATGCTCTTTTGTTCATTCTCGTTTCTTTTTTCCCCTGCTTTAGTACTTCTGATTTTAAAGGCTGATACTGCTAAAAATCAAGTCATATTTAGTCAAATTGTAACTAACCAAGCCAATTTAAAAAGTATGTATCAAACTAGAATACCTTTTCAAAATTGGGCATGTCAGTTGTAACCATAGAACATAGAATTGCTATACACTCCAGAGATGCACCGATCCAGCTTTTTTCAGTCCCAATACTGATCCCAATATCTGGGCTTTGTGAACCAACCGATACATAATACCCACCGATACCAACCGACACCCACTGATACCCACGACAACCACCGATACCCACCGATACCAATGCAAGGCATAGACTTTGGCACCGAAATCTGATTGGTTCATCCCACAATGGACTGTGTTGGCTAAAGCAACGTTATACTGTATATAAACGTACTTTAGTAAAGTCAACGTCATGCCTTCAACTACTGTGGGTGGTTTGTTGAAATAAGAATTAGCAAAAACGGTCTTTTTTAGTGTCTTTGATGGCTGTCCAGTCCTGACTATGAGACTATAACACACAAATTACCCCCCCCATTCATTCATTTAACTCCACTGGGTTTTAATACAAGCTCTCAGTATCAGCCCTTAGAGATAAGTGCCTTAGTTTTATGCTCTTTTGTTCATTCTCTTTTCTTCTTTTTCCCCGCTTCATTCTTTGGTTAAAAATGTGCTGAAGCATGGCAGCAGTCAAAGGTCCCTAGTGTGGCTACAACATGAGAGCAAGCTTGTGTTTGCAATAGGCTTCCCCCATAGACTTTTACTGCTTTATTAAGCTGTCTCATGAACCCACTAACAGAACATGAAAATCCGGGGAAAAAAAAGAAAAAAAAAATCGACCGTATTACTTAGATGATTCGATGTCTACAAAACGGCCCGACTTTATTGTGTGTGCATTGAGGGAGAAGGGGAGAAGTTGGCTTAGAAATTCAGAATTTCAATTAGCGAACGTAATCTGAACCTGCGCGCTTTGATAGAGGCTTTTTCTTTTTTTCCCCGTGAATACAACAGCACTTGTAAAACATTAATTAAGCCGACTTGTTTTTTCAGAAAGGATGAAGTAAAGTGTGCTTTTTATGCAGTGAACAAAAGGCAAGTTATACCTCAAACAGATGAGTGCTTCACCCAAACCATTTAGTGGGAACATTTTGAATAGAAAGAATATGAAAAAAGTAACAGGCAATTGAGAGCCATGTTGTAAAAGCAGATGATATTATATGCACAGGCTTTTGCTGAAGAATAGAAATGTATCCGCACCCCACAGTGAAACCTTAGCTCTGCAAAGGAAAAACGAGCCGCTATTTTAATGACTTTCTACCTGACAGATGACTTTAGCGAGTGCCTTTTGGATCACGTTGCCCCCGACTTTGTCTTTTGCATCATCAAAGCATAGATTATTAATAGTTGATATGAATAGTTAATTGATGTTTTTGATAGCTTCTTGAATCTATAAAAGATGACGGTTGGTTTAGTGTGTTTTTCTGTGTTGTAGTTTCTCACAATGACTGTGGTGAAAAAGTGATGATTTTGACTCATCTGGTTAGTGTGTGCGGAAGCTGCAGAAGTTGAAAGTGAGGTACAGTACTGTGCAGATGTTTTAGGCAGGTAAGCTAAAGAGGTTTCAGAAAATGTGCTGTTTTTATGCATAGAATAGGCATTTTATTTTCATATTGTTTTCAAAATGCAAGAGAGCATTCAGAAGAAACAGCTTCATCATCTTTCTGTCTCTTCATGCTAATCCCAGACAGACTCAGTGATGTTAAAACCAGGTCTGTGGAGCTAAAACTGGTGAAGACTAACTTGAAGAAAATTCAATGTCCCAATTGATGCAGTAACAGTCCTTGGATCAGATGGGTGATCCAGTTCCAAACCAAAAACTCACTTTGCATTTATATATGACACTCACTTCACAATCACTTTGAAAGCACTGCATTTCCTAACACTTGCTAAAAAATGCGCAGTACTGTAAAACTTAAATGTTAGCAAACAAACAAAGACATAATTATTTTGTTGTGCATGCATTTTGTTGGTGTTATTATAATTCCCGTTGCAGTAGGTGATGAGTACACATACAGATGATACATTAAAACTGCCATAACTCGCACACCCAGCAAAGCTAAAAATCAATGCGAATGGATAGTTAAGCTGGCCCCTAAAAATCAATGAGCAATTCATGTCCTTGATCACACTGTGTCATTCCTCTCAATGTTAGAGGCTGACGAGGAGCTAGCACAGATAAACAGGAAATGCACCCACAGCAGTTAAAAGACTTTACATGTTTTCAGCTGTTAAAGGTATATGTAATTGTTTAACGTTTTATAATGTGGCGAATGATAGCATAAACTGGTATTTCAGGTGGGTCTGGAATGATTGACAGGTACAATATACACTCACTGGCTACTTTATTAAGTAGACCTTGTGCCACTTTATTTACTTTATTCTATGTTTCGAATGTGCTTGACAAAATCCATTAGCTTGATGTAATGTGGTATGATGATCAGCAGTTATCTAAAAAAGTGACCAGTGAGGGTAGCTTCAATAGTAATGGTTTACATTACAACTAGTGATGCACAAATATATCGGCTCAACATCGATATCGGCCCATATTTACAATTTTAGCTAATATCGGTATCGGCCTCTACAGATGGATGATGTTAATCTGTTGTTCTTAAAGGATAACTTCTAATATTTAGGGTTAGAGAAATAAAAGACCATTGGAATCGTCTAACTTCAGTGTACATATATAATAAAAATAATCATTATGGGTTAATAAATACATTTAAAGCAGTTATTTATATGTCGATTTCTTAGTTTTGAGAAAGATAGCCTACTGAAACATGTTTACAAAATATTGGTATTGGTCCAAATTGGTAATTGAAATATTGGTATCGGCCAAGAAATTTCATATCCCTGATTGCATCCCTACTAAAAAACATGCAAAATGTTCCTAAACAGTGACAACAATGCAGCTAAAAAGACACAACCTTA
The DNA here is from genome assembly GCA_036025475.1 of Philypnodon macrostomus. Taxonomy (NCBI): domain Eukaryota; kingdom Metazoa; phylum Chordata; class Actinopteri; order Gobiiformes; family Eleotridae; genus Philypnodon; species Philypnodon macrostomus. The sequence continues at coordinate 6,618 of JAVQKC010022517.1, read as the reverse complement.
TCCAGAAAGCCTGAAACAAGTTGGCCAGATAAAAAAATATATAAAATCCAGTGTTTCAAAATAGTAATTCCGCCCTTATTAATGCCATTAGTGTAACAGTCAAAATAGATCAAATCAGCGGCTGACCGAAGCTGCTACTCTGTGACAAGATCATGTCGGGAACAATTTGGGCATTTCTTCTTGATGAGCATGGCATTATTGTATCGCCTCTTCAAAAATAACAATCATATCTTTATTAGTGGATTTATCAACTAATTTTCTCCCAATTTCAGCTAAAGTTGCACCAGCTAAGTCATTTTTAGTTGTTTAGTTTTGCTTTCAGGCTTGTCGCTCATACTTTGTGTCTTTTGTGTTGCCAATAATAGCCACACTGACCAATCCGTAGCAACATAATTTGTGTTTTGTTTCTTCCCTGGTCGTGTCTAGTATTTTCTCCTTATTTGTCCTTTAGCTTGTGTGGGGGAAATTGGTTATGAGTTGTAACAGTTGCTTGGCCCTAACAGGTGGTCATCTTTTATGGTTTATTACTCTGCTAACATTTGAAAGGGGTCATTCAAGAGCCTAAATACCTCAGATTTGGGGAGGAGAGGGCCTTCGAAACAGTTGTCGCCTGTCACGGGACAAAGTCAAGAAGAAGCGGGTTGAACAGTTGCTTGTCCCTTTTACCATTGAGGTGAGACATTTTCCGGCAGCTGTCACTTGGGCCCTTTTTATACCTCATGTTATTTTTCTAAAGGCGTGTTCTTCTCCCAAACATTTCTAATAAAGCAGAAATGAATGTTTGTGGTGGCAACTGATGCCATGAGTAAGGGGGAGGGTGAAAGGCAGACTCGGGGGTTCGGTGCCTGCCTGCCACTCACAATCTTGCCCGTGTGTGTCCGCCCCTAGACGGGTTACATGTTTCATCAAGCGCCAATCATCAGCAAGCAGCCCGTGCCACCACCACTGCCACATGTCATTTACTGAAAAGGTCTGGTGATTTTTACTTCAGCGTTTGCACTCTAAAAACACTCAATTTTTTTACTACAGTAACTGGCCATTTCATTAGGTAGACCTTGTACCCAATAGATTTGCAGTGTTTCCTGTGTGTTCTGTAGACCTTGATATAGTGAGTGGTTATCTGAGCTTATATGTTTTTTTTTGTTCCAGTTACATTATGGCATTGCCAAGGCATTTTCACCCGCCAAATTACCGCTCACAGGATATTGCACCTTTTTCAAACCATTCTCTGTAAACCATAGACAAGGTTGTATCTGAACATCCCAGTAGATCATCAATTTCTGAAATACACAGACTATCATGTAACTTTAATCACCTTTATTCCTCATTCTCATACTCAAGCAGGCAAAAAGGTCTACCTAATAAAGAGGCCGGTGGGTGCTTCTAGTCTCCTTCCTACCATTTCTCTTCCCCAGGCCCCACCACCACTGCTACCCACCCCCCCCAATCCATCTGCATCATGTCGATCTGTCAGACTGCCAGTGTCTGTTCCAATTAGATTCCACTTAATACACGTAACCTCCATTAACACGCAATCAAGCCCAGATAAATCACGTCCTTTAAGTCTCCCCCTTCTCCCCACAGCTCAACCGTGTTTCTTTGCATCACTTTATTCATTTTTTTTCACTAACAATCTTTCATTCCTCTGCAATCACAATATATCAAATTCTCAAAGTCCATAGACCGAACAGGTACCAAAACGGCTCCTTTAAGTTGCCATTTTTTAGTTCATGTTTCGAGTTGCTCTCTGTGCCCTCGTCACCCCTGGAGATGAAGGTGTCTTAATTACATCTTTGGTTAAAAAGCTTCAAAAGACTCCGCAGGCTCTCTCCCAACATTTCGTCGGGGCGGTGTAGTAGTCTATTGTCTCGCTGACCTTTTTAGCTAGCGGACAATTGGTTTGACTAGATTACAAATTAAGACACAGCACCAGCCACTTGGAAAGCAAGTCCGTTAGAGAGGCAGTCCTATCACGAGCCGCCTGTGAAAAGCCACCGGGCCATACCTTTTTAAGCATTGCATAAATGGGCCACAAAGTCAGACATCCTTTGCAAATTGTTACACCATATCTATAAAATATAAGGTTACATTTGCATTAAAGGGGCCGTGTTATGCCAAACCAGCTTTCTGACAGTTTATAATGTCTTCCTCAAAAACATACCCAGATCCATTCATTATTTGCATTGGCTGTAGCAGTAAAGTAGGTGTGGCCAGCAGGGGGAAATAGAATAATTAATAATACATAATAATAATAATAAAAAATAGCATAGATTTAGTTTTTAATAGATTTTTTTCAGTTATATATCAAAATTATATAATATGGTCCTTTTAAAATTCCACATACATGGCCACAAAGTGAAACATCTTGCGCACATTGTTCCACCATATCTATAAAATATAAAGTTACGTTTGCTTACTGCTTCGGTGCCAGTGGCAAAAAAAAAGCAGAAGCAAGGATTCAGTGCCCGATTATATTTCTTTTAGCAAAGTTAATAATTTACACTGTTTATGCTAATAGCAGGAAAGGAGGACTGTTGAATAACCAAACAGCAAAAACACTAAAAATACAAACCAAATGAAAACAACCCGGGGCCAGTGGAAAAAGCACACACAGCACTCCTGGGGTCTTCTTTTATTAATCGCTGCTAAAAGTGCTAGCATTGACATGTTGAACAGATTAGCCTGTTTAATAACGGGGCGGGTCAACATGGCCGCAGCTGCTGATCCTCCAGGACAGTCTGTCGAGAGCACTATAGGCTTCAGAGTTTCATATCCTCACCCTGGCCCTCTGTGCTACCACCACACCCTGCCCTGTGTAGAAGTACTGCTCTTTATGTTTTAGTTGGTAGAGAAGGTGTGTTTCTCAAAATATGGGTGAGGATCAAAGCAAGGTCACTGCTGATTACAGTTGGCTTGACACAAAGTTCTATGCAAAGGAATAAAACATTGAAGGATTGAATGTAATTTGTTCTCTTCAAACCTGGACTGTAAGATTTGTGAATATGTGTGCAAAAACATATGTACTATTTAAAGTCTAGTCTTTTGAAATGCTCCTATAGAATGAGTTTATTTAAAAACACATATACTAGTACAGTGTAGTTGAGTAGGCTCTGTGGTGCAGCTCCATGACTGGCCCCACTCCACACACAGCCTCAGCTTGCGCCATATACTCACCCGCTCTGCTGCTGCCTCTGTACAGCGTTAATGGTTTTAAATATCTCAGAGCTAGTTGGAGCTGACAAGGCCTGCCGGTGTGCACTGTGTAAATAGGCTTGGATTTAAAATAAATTAAGCTATGAGAAAGGCTCACGTTGATCCATTTGTTATCTGCGCTGTTGCCTTGTCAGCTACAGGCGCTTTTACATTGTACCGTCAAGTTAGGAGACAAACAAGATCCTATATGTTAGAATCAGCCAGATACCTTACTATTACTATTACTATTACTATAAGAAAATAAAAAATAGTGAAAATAATGTGAGAATGGCAAGTTAAGAGACAGACCAGATAGTATGGTAGAACTAGTATGATAGCAAATCTATACATACAATTGTACTACAAGTTAGATCTCACCAAAAGCTCAATTAAAAAGTTGTGTGTGTTTTATGTAATTAGTATTGGGTGCAAACAAAATGAGTATTGAATCGCCACCCGATAGCTCCCCTGGCCTGTCCTTGTCCATTTATAAAACAATGTTACACACTGTCTCTTTAAATGCACCTGGACTGGTGGCTGTTTGTTACTTCAAAATAATATACTCAAGTAGAAGTAATAAGAAATAAGTGGAATAAAATTGGTGAAAAAATATACAAAGTTATGTATTTATAAACAAACTAAATTACGTTGACTTTCACTGTAAAATTACTTTTACATTAAAACTACTCATAGAAGTATATTTTATTCAGTACTTTGCATAGGACTACTTAAGCTTTTTTCACACTTTCCCAGCAAAATAACGCTGATGGGTTTTAACAGCTTCAGCCGGGCTATGGGCAAATATAATAAGTGTTTTCGCAGACGTCACAAGCCATTATCGCACGGGCTCGTTTTGGGTGAATGCGGTGGATTTAGGAGGCTTGCCGTCCCATTGTGCTGACATCATCCTACAACAAACGAATTAAAATCATTTAAAACTCTTCCCAGAGCGAGGCTGCAGAGGCCAAACAATAAAAGTCTGGGAAAATTAGGGAACAGGAATGGGAACGCCGGGAGTTTGTTTAGTGATGGGGGTTGGGAATGTGGAAATGAGGGCAAGTAAAACATCTCATTGAATTTAATAGAATAATCAGAGGTTGGTAGAGGAGCCAAAAGGTGGATCTTTGTTGAGTATTTGGTAAACAGTTTGAATGTAAAGTCTGTATTGGAATCAGACAGAAATATGAAAAAATTGCAAATACTGATATTTTTCAAACACTAGAAATAAAAACACAAACACACAAGTCAAAGTCTTTAAAAGCAATACTCTGGTAACATACAGAGATGGATAGAGTGACCAAAATTATACTCAAGATAAGTAAAAAATGTGGTAAAACTACAATCATGTAAACACATAACAATGTAAACAAAAGTAAACAAGTCAATTTAACTTGTTACTACCTAGCATAATGATAGTAAGAAATTTAAACCCGAGATAAAAAAGTGAATTAACTATTGTGGAACAAGACTTCTGGCTCGTGCAACATTTATGACCAAGTTTGCAATTGTAATTGTAGCAATGGAAAAAAAAAACACTTCCTTTAGACTTTGACATGGAAAGTTCACTGTAAGGAAAATCTTAGAAGGCTTATAAAAAGTGAACCTAAAGTCAGTCTTGATATAGCTCTACTTTTATAGATATAGAAAGTCAGATTAAAGGGCACCAGTGTACAATTTCCAAAGCCTGCCAGCCATGCAGCATGGAAAATCTGTTTTGATACTGATACCACAATGACACACGAGCAACCAGAAAAGACAAAGTCACACCTGTATATTTTATAAACAGAGTGTCACTGGCCACTTTATTAGGTAGGCATATTCACCTGCTTTTACATGCCTTGTTGATGTCCAAGCTCAAGTTTGAGGTCACAGAAAGGCAACATTAGCAAGATAACCACTCGTTACATCAAGGTCTGCATAAAAATTAAACAGGTGCATCTTGTCCACTTTATTAGGTACAAGGGCTAAGTAATAAAAGTGGTTAATATCATAATGCCAAGAAAGACTGGATATTTTGTGATAAATAAACTTTATATCAGCACCAACAAACCAGGCCCAATAAAAGTTTATGGGCATTAAGAATTCACAGCATGATAAACCATTTTTACACTATAAATTCTAGCTGTTTATTAACTTTGGTACTTTGTAACACAGCAATAACTATAAATCTGTATTGGACTTTTTACTCGGGGCTAATTTTGTAACTTGGACATCATATCTTCAATGTTTTTGCAGTTTCCAATGCCAACAATACTAATAGTCAAATTGTCATTGGAACGTACCATTTATATAGGGTGGGGGAGTCTGTAGAAGCACATACAACTTAATCTTGTAGTGACATAAAAGGCCACATCTATAGTCCCTGTTAATATCTGTGTAATAAAACACCTTGGCATCTTTGGCATACCATCAACCGTGTTAATTCAGACCATCTAATAATATTGACAGTATTTTAAAGTTATCGCCCAGTCCAAGTTGACCACTTTGAGGCGGGCATCCTTCTTGGTACATTATGTGACAGCCTTGGTATTTATTTATTGTACATTTTATCCACAAGATAAGCTCATCTTGGTTTTGTCAGCTGTCCCGCCAATCACCATTATACGGCCTTGTGAAATGAACCAACACTGTAAAAAAAAACTTTACTCTTTGAGAACTTTTTTTTTACAGTGAATAGTTGAAATTGACAAGATATTACAATTCATTCATCTTTTTCCACCTATTGCCGTTAGAGATCAAGTGACTGAATCCGATCCCTGCAACTATAAGACTTAGGTGGGGTCAGTCATTAATTTGTAAATCAAACGTTGCTGGAACGCAATAGCGGTGTGAGACCTGGGTCCATAGAGGCAGCACAAGTGTTATTTTCATAGTGCCAGAACATTTCTTACCTTTCTAGTTCTTTAGTTGTCTATAGCCTATCCCACATCACATCCTCCCTGATATGGATCTTGCTTCTCACCTGTAGTTCCTCAAAACAGTCAAGGCCACTTCTGTAGGCTTCCGCCATGAGACCACAAGCTTTTAAGTTTTTGTCCCAAACTGCCCTAATGAAAAGTACTTGGTCTCTTGCTTTTTCTTCATAATCTGAACAGTAAGCCAAGCGATTTCAGTTTACCGGAATCTGGGCAGATCACCCCATCCACCGCCTTACACATTCACACAACAGAGCACATCACACGTAAACATGGGACTACTGTGTATTGGGTATTGGCTAATACACCTTTTAAGGAAATTGTGTTTAATAATAGCTTATATTTGTGCCCAGAAGTTACCAGATCCAAGCAAACAGTTACCAGAGTGCACCCTGTCAAAATACGAGAGTTTCCAAATCCTGTTCTGACAGGGCTGACACTTAGAGACACACCCTAACAGACAACCATTCACATTAATTCTTTCAGTGGGGGCAATTTTTTTTTATACATA
>JAVQKC010022511.1:0-18050 GCA_036025475.1 Philypnodon macrostomus | reverse complement strand
TTATTTTTATTTTTATTTTTATTTTTATTTTTATTTTTATTTTTATTTTTATTTTTATTTTTATTTTTTAAACCATATTCTTGTCCTCTTAGACCCAGACTCCCAGCAGCATGTCCCCGGTCCCACAGTGGGAAGTGGAGCTGGAGGAGCAGCAGCTGAGACAGAAGCTCAGTGAAATGATAGACAACATTAGTGACCACAGCATCAGCTCAGACGAGGATGAGCCCAGCCGCCCACAGTCGTCCCAGGACATCCCCATCTGGAGGAGCCCACTGCAGGGAGAGGCCTACACCAGTAAAATACCCACCAGACCCTCGTCTAGAATAAGCAGCGTACAAGTGCCTAAATCTGAGGAGAAAATACTGCAGCAGACTGAGTCTATGAAGGTAGTTGGAATAATCTCCAGTCTTAATTTGGAAGTTATTTTCTACCTTTCTTTTAAGTCTCACATACGCCTTGGAAAACCACACTAAGCTTAAAATGAAAAACTTCAATCAAGTAACACTTTCTTCACCTCAGACTTGTTTTGGGTTCAGTTTGGCCCAAATCTAGACAAGAGCAAAGAATCTATTCATTCCCTATATAATTGTCTACCTCCAAATACTAATTAAGTTAGCTTTTGATCATGCCTCCCACTATTGTCTCACTATTGTCTCACATGACTGTCATTTCACTTTGGGACTTTATGTTTTGTTGCTATGTTTTGCAGAGTAGAAAAATGTAGGCAGCCCACTTTATGGATTATTGACAATGCCGACAAATGCCGTATATACTAGCCCATAAAAGTCTATTGGTGGTGGCCTTTAGTTTTGTCCATTTTGTCTCTTTTAAGCTACAGTTGTTGAGTGCGGTCAATTTTTCTTCATTTGTTATTCTACAGCTACAGATCCATTAGCGTTAGCAGCACACACATCTGGACTTCTGATAAAAAACACCCTGGCTCTCCCCCACCGCCATGTTTGAATTCAGTCCAGTCTTACACTCAACCCGTAAATCAACTCAACTCAAGCTTTTGGTTTATTTTTCTTCTGTAGTCCCTCAGATTTTCATCTAAGTTGCTCTATTTCTTTTCCTATGACCATAAAAATTTACAGCCCGATAAAAACCAAATGCCAAATGCTTTCTTTGGCTAATCCGATCTCTCTTTTTCTAAGCGTAGTTATAAGGGTCTAAGGTCAGTTGTGTTTGACTTTTCCCCACAGCCATTGCTTTTCTGATCTGCATTACATCAGGTCCATTTGTAGAAAGCCCCAAATGAGACTTGATACTGATTAAATAATCATCATTAAGAGTGGCTTCTGAAAATATACTTGATTGAAATTGATTACAGTAAAGAGTGAGTAAAGAGATTGGACAGTATTCACATTTACACTTTTACGGTTTGTACTGTATTTTGTTGACAGAGCATATCATAGCGATACATAAAGGAAAAAACAATACTGCATAGCAGCATAGACGTGCACAAATCTCCTTACTATAAACTGTACATGCATGACGTTCTTGTCTGTTGGGCCACACATTCTCATCCTGAATTTGTGCTGCAAAAGGCTTACAATACAGTTGTGGTAGCATCTAGTTGTAATAATACAAAGTGCACACTTCACAACCAACCTTTCTTCAGGAAGTAAGCACCTACGGGAGCCCTGCAAGGACATGCTACTCTTAACTAGCTCAGATGAAGAAATCACTTTAATAATTTATAACAATAACAGTCCAGTTTATTTTGTGTTCCTTGTGTTGGTCCTCTTCAACAAGTTTGTCCCTTCTGGGCACCTTCAGAAAGCATGTCCTAAGCTACTAAACGTGTGTTAGCTTCTAAAACATATAGACAGCATATGAGGCACTGTCTATATTATACTTGATTGAACAAATTACCCACTACAATAAAATTAGCATTAATATGTGTTGTTTTGGAATCTCTTTTCCAGTCGTCAGAAAGCCTGGAGGAAGAGGCCAAGGCAAAGTTTAGAGGATCCACTGCATTACTGTTTGAGCTGGAGGACAAAGTGGCCCAGGCCACTGCTGATGTCCAGAACACTCAGAGTCAGGTAAGAAACAGCACTACAAAGACAGGTGAGGTGTACATATATGAGGTTTGACAGAGGCATGGCGCCAAGCATATTGTTTGTTTTACTCCTAGGTCTCCTACATAGAAAACAGGATTGCTGCTCTGAATGCTGCTGGTATGCCTGTGGACAAGCGGAGAAAGGTGAATATATGAAGTTTTTGACCATATGTTTTACCAGAGCTGGTTAAATTTACACAAATAGAAAGGCGCTATATACGTGTAAGCCATTATATTATTAATGAATAACAGTAAGATTTATCAAAGTGAAATAAAACTCCTTCAATAATAACACTGATAATGTATTTAAGCTGAGCACCAAGGTGGATAGCTCAATTTAAATATAATATTGAGTAATAATTGTACTTACACACAGCCTTCGTAATACATATACAGATTTTGACTAGTCTGACACCCTTGAGTCTTACTAGATAATATATTACAGCTCTACCTGAGCATTATGTTCTAGTGTATTTTCCTCACATTGTCCATCATTTTTCTTCTTTGCATTCTTCTAGTCTGCAATCCCCATCCAGGAAAGAAGACTCTCTCAAAACTTTCCCACAAGTAAGCACTGACACTGTCTTTGAGCTGGATTCCCAGAGCGTCCCAAATGACTCAAAACATCTTAACATGGTTATACTGTGAGAACGTGACGATCCATTTTCTCAAGTCCACTCACATACTCTCTTTTTGTGAACTAATCATCTCCTTATAAATTCCCACAGTCATGCCAATGTATGGTAGTGTGGGATGACAACCCTGCATTTCCTCCTTATAGTTGAGCTACAGAAAGGCTTTAGTCTGGTTTGAAGAGTTTAACTTGAATCAGACTTTCTGTATTTGGAGGTTTAAGGAGCTGCTGTGTTTAAAATACTGATGTAATGGATAATCTATTGCCTACAGCCAGTAATAATTGTAGCTTAGCACACAACAAGTCTACAAATAGCTAGTCTTGTTAAGCTATTTACATGCTTCATTGTTCCTCATTTATACTAAATGCATCGTATCCAAGCATATCACTTTGGCCTGGGTAATAAATTGTTGAGCCGACCCAAAGTATGAACCTGAAGAAAAAACTGACTACAGTGTGAAATCAGAGAATGACCAGGGTGTGTGTATAAAACCCAGTTGTATGTTTTTAGCCCAGGCTGACAGGTTTGTGAGGAACTCCTGCTACACAGGCTCTTTGACTCAGAGGAACCCAGTGAAGAAGCCCCAGCCCCGGGCCACGTGTGCGGTATGACCCTTGCAGGGCTGGTGCCACAGGAGTTCACTTCCATTACTATGTTAACACTAATATAACTCAAAAAGCACATGTGATAATATATATTGTCTTACTAAAACAAAAGACACTGTATATTTTTATTTTTAATCTATTAAAATGTAGATGAACTCTTCTTTCGCTCTCTGGGCTTCAGCTGCTTCAGCTCGTTGATTACGTGGTGCTTGGGTCCAATCGGGTTTTCAGGTTTTGATCATTCTGTTTTCTTTGCCCTTGTTGATCTCGCTGTGATTAATCAATAGTGTGAAATCATGTTTATTTTTACTTTTCATTTATTAGCATTGAAGCTCATTTTCACCGGCACAAAGCTTGCTACAACCATAGCACAATATGAAAAATTAAATCGCACTTAGTATCAGTTTGGCAATTTATTGTTCAATGTCAAAACATGTTTCATGCATTCATACTAAAGTTTCCAAAAACTTTATTTGCCTTAAAATCAATTTGACTTTTAGCACAAAGGCAGAGAATGAGCTTTGATGTCTTGTTGGTAACCCTTACTGCAATTAAAAAATCAATCTGTGCTAAAAGATTTATGCTCTGTTTATTGCAGCAATGCTATTTGTAGTGTCTACTATGTGTTTTGTTTCAATTGATAGTCTGCAGTTTAGCAAGGTGATGAACACACTGTAACTGTAGTAATAATTAGCTTTGTTTGTTTGTCTGACTTAATTGATGTGTGCTTTTGTGGTGTTTCAATGTATAGCATTCATTGGTGGCTAGGGCTTGCTTACAAAGATGTATTTTTTTGAAAAGTGCCTAATTCTCTCTTTTTTTTCTCTTTCTACAGAAACCAGTTATGACGCAGGCGTCCTAAAGCGGAGGTTGAGTGTTATTTGATGGTTCACATTTTTCTTCAGTGGAATATAAGAGGAATGTGGGACGAGGCTGATATTGTAATCCCTGTCAAGTGTCAAGAGACTGCTTATGTTGTACCAAGTTACTGAGCTAAATCCAGACCAATATACTGTGTGTTTTTATGCTGGATACATTAAGAGCAGAATCTCAAATCTCTATTTAAGGTTTATCTATCCATTTTACTTAAACATTCAGATATATCTTATGTTGACATGGTATATATAAGAGATGTACATTTTATGAATGCAAAAATGCTTTTACATATACATCTATAGTACAGTACCTATGACAGATTAAGTTTTTTTTGTAATATTATTATCAGGGTATCCTAAATAATGTATGTAAAGAAACACCACCACATAGTTAATGCATTTATATTTAATTATCTAACTTTCATAAAATGTTCACATTATAAAAATAGGTATATTCAAGACATATTAGGTATGGTTATTGCTAATTTAAATATAGTTTATTCATTATCATATCATATTCATATCATTGTCATTGTGCCTGCTCTAGCCTCTGTACATTCTAGACTGTCAACATTGAATGTGTGTCAGGAACAGGAAATAACCAGTATAAGCACATTGTCACTTATTAAGTTAGAAATGTATGTTGTATATGTTCTTTGACATCCCGTATGGGAAAATATTAATTTCATTTTAAAAGAAAATTGTATTCACAAGTTATGTATAAATTAAGTGACATGTTTGTAAACTTGTGTCCTATCTTGACGAAATTAAAGCTATATTGATCACGCTAAAATAGACTACATGTACTTTCCCATGTGAAACACATTATAACATATATTTCAAAAAAACATTGTTGATCACACATGTGTGACGTGAGCTCATCAGTGCCCCTCCTGCTCAGATAAAAGCTCATCACTCAGACAATCCGTCAGAAGTGCATCTACACACAACCACAGGTAAGGGACATTTACTATTGGGCTTTTTCCCATAAAGATGCACAGGTGTCTCTAAAATATTACGTTTGAATGTCTTCGGATTCCTGTAGTGTGTTTGTCTACCTGTTGGAGAAGCATCTCTCTTTTGCTGATTTGCTGGTTCAGTCTGAAATTGTTACAAGATTTTCTCATAACAGTAAGTATTCTTTTGTAATACAGTATTATCCAGTGGTTTCCAAATAATGGTTTAGCAGTTTAATTACAATTTTGTGTTTTGTCTGTTTTTTTTATTTTCAGGTAAAATTGCGATGCGGGTCAGTGTGGTTGTCTTTGCTCTTTTACTGATGTTGAGTCACACTTTATGTTCACCTCATCAAGGAGGCTCCATGATCATTAGAAGTAAGACACTTTTTTTATAGGCACATTTTTGTCATCTACTTTTAGATTCAAGATTTCCCAAAAAATGGGCTTCATAGAGTTCATAGACCTGAATGTTAACCTTTAGATGTGGTTGCTTTATATATTATTATTGCTGTCTATGTCTATGTTCAGATCCAGACTTTAATGCATCATGGTACACAGGCAGAGGCATCAGACCTGTCGGGCGGTTTGGACGAAAAGCGATCAGAAGAAACCCACATGTGTTTTTTATCGGGACCAGAGCTCACAGACCAACAACTGACATTTACTGGATCTCACAATGAGGGGGCAATCTGCACTGTCCCAGTGTTTTGTAGTGTACATCTGCAAAGGACTGAGCAAAGAGGTAGGTGTCTCTCACAAGAGAGGCCCAGTAGAGAACATCCTACATTCAGATGGTGATCCAGATCAAAATCGAATCACTTCTTTCTTGTGTTATTGCTCAGTTTCCCTGAAAATTTCATTCAATTTTCATTTCTGTTGCTAACAGACGCACACACGCCAACGCTACTGAAAACAACACAGTAGTAACGATGAGAGGTTCAGAAACCAGAGAAACGACACTAATAGTCTAATAAAACAATGTCATCTGGCACAGAACATTCCCTTAAAAAATGTTACATACACTAGCACTGTTTTGGTTTGTTTACATATTGAGCACTTTCTGTGAAGAATGGGGGGGAGGAACTCTTGCCTGCCTTGGGTTGTATTGGCATGCCTCTGGGCTAACAGATGGCAAAAATCCTGGATCCAGATGTGAGCCGGATCAATCCCAAAATGATCAATTGTTCTTTGTGTCATTCCCAACCTCCCATGAAAATTTCATCGAAATCGAGTCAGTCGTTTTTGCGTAAAGTTGCTTTGAGTAAACGGACGGACATTTTATCAACTGGTCTAGTTTTTAGTAAAGTTGCTAAAAGCCAGTCTTCGTGGAAAAATCGTGGATCCGGACAGTATCTGATTCACTCCCAAATTGTTCTTTGTGTCATTCCTGACCTGACGTGAAAATTTCATCCAACTCCGTAGGATAGTTTTTGAATAATGTTACTAACAGACACAGACAAAAACACTCACACAAACGTTACCAAAAACATGACCTTGCTGGAGGTAAATATTAAGTCCTGCATTGTATTATTCACTGCTGTATACAATACCCCTTCCACATAAAACCTTCAAAATTCTTGGATTTCACTAATTTGCGTTTTAATTTATTTCCCCAAAACATATTAAATAAAGCCATATTTAAACCCCTTTGATTGTGTCTTCTTCAAAACTTGAATTGAATTATCTTCCACTCCTGGTTTCATTTTCCATTGCTTGAATTTGCATAGCTTCATATTTAGACCCAAAGTGATCACTCAAGGGATTTACAAAACAGCTGCAAAACCTAAAACATGGCTGCTTTTTATTCATAAGATTTATTTGATCGCTATGACAACCCAGTGATTCCAGTAATTGTATAATTTCTTTGATCTTTGTGTGGGACCAGCACCAAATGAAGACCACAGTCACTCCCCTGGAGCAGCACAGAAGCTTGGTTTTAATCAACATTCAGACAGTATAAAGACAGACTGCTGTGTTGTGTGTTGAGAAAAGTGATCTTAAGTCAGGATTGATACAGCCTTCAGGGGGTAAGTCTGCGGGTTTAGTTTTAATGTGGTATCAAATGATGTTACTGAAGCGTGGAAAAGCTTTTTGTTTTATTTTTGGGTTGTCATTGAATTGTAAAGTTACCTTACATTTTAGCATTACAGTCACAATAAATCTTAGTTGAATATTAATTTAAGAGTTAATAAATAATATGTATAAATTGACGTAGCACGTGGAAATTAAGCCATATACAACCATTCTTTTTACAGCTAAATATATATAATACGTACCAATCCAGAGGAATAACAGTAAGATAAACTATAGGTTTGTGCCTCCCCTCCAGCAGGGTTAATAAGGTATCTCTCCATTTATTGTTTAAACCAAATAAGGCATGCTTGCACAGCCAAAATAGTTACCAGTGTATTAACACATAAAACAAAATGAGTACACAAATGAGGATATTGCTTAATTCTTCAATTTACATTAAAAATTGGAATACAAAAATATCCAAAAAAGATTCCTACCGGTCTTAAATTGTTTGCCGCATTTTTAGTCATAACATTTACCACTCCAAACACATATCTCATTGTATTATGCAGAATTTCTTCATAAAACCACAATCACTTGATAATATTGAATTGGCAGCTTGCTTCTCTTTTGTTTGATATGAATATGAAAGGTCACACATTTATGCAGCTACTGGCCCAAGCTGATGTAGTAAGCGTATCAGATCTGCTGGAGGATAGCTGTAAACACTCTAAATGAAACAATATGCCCTGAACTGAAATGCACTTGTCAAATTCCTATTTCACAATCATTTTTGACATTTCAGTTATTGAAGTTCATTTATGAAAGAAGGTATTGCAAAACCAGCATAAAGTGTTCATAATCAAAATGTTGATTGAATTAGAAAATGATATAGTGTATAAAAGCCTGATTAGAGTAAGCCAGGAGTCCAAGATATTATGGTCCTTAGCTGCAGCAAGATGGCACTGGTACCGAACTCAAAAAGCCCCTATTATTTATGTTCACACTGGGAAACTCCTGCCACTCGGACAGTGATACCGGCGGCCCTCCGATCAGTTCATATACTCTGTGAGCTGGAAAAAAAGGAAAAAGATTAAAAGATTATTTTGCATTGTGGTATTTGCTGCTCTCTAGTGGTAAACAAGATGTGTGATTGTTCCCTGGGTTTGGTCTTTCGGGAAGACGCTGGCATGAGTAATGTCCAGAATGGTTTGGAGAAAGCAATAAGAAAACACTATTATCATATTGGATAGGAACACAAGTGCTAAGCAACTCACAGCATAACAATTCCATAAATGCCTCTGTTGAAATGTAAAAGTAACATTTTAAAAGATAATTGGACTTACCAACAGACTGCAGCAGATGATTGACCTGATGCCCAGACAGAGCTGATGTTTCTATAAACGCCAAACCTCTGTCTTCTGCGAGACCCCGTCCTTCCTGTGAGAAATCAGAAGTGGGAAAAGTCAATAGATAATTTTCTTATATTAATCACATGTAAAAAAATAAAATAAAAACACATTATCTATTTAGTTTTACTTTGTTTGGGAGAAATTGGGACCATTCACCTTTTTCGTGAGTAACAAAAGCATTTTTATTCACACAGTAAACATAACAGAGAATTTGTGTCTTGTACTTGTATTGAAACTTGTCTGTGTTCAGCCAGATCTCCTTTATTTCCCACGAGCCACACCGCTGTAGATCCAGGGATGTACTGTTTCTCCAGCTCCTTCAGCCACATCTGAGCGCGGAAAAATGTGTCCTATAGAAAGACAGACACCATGTTATTTAATATATCTAAAAAATAATATGCATACATAGTATAAACAGAGCATTGTGTTACCCTCTTGCTGATATCATAGAGGACCAGTGCAGCGTGGGCCCCTCTGTAGTACAGGGGGGTGACACTGTGGTACTTCTCTTGCCCCGCTGTGTCCCAGATTTCAAACCGAAGAGAGGCATCCTTCACATTCACAACATGAGTCTGATACGCACCTGGGGAACATACAACACAATAACAACAGGCCTCTCATAAGCATGATATATGTGACTCATTCAATTTACTATGTCTTAAATGTCAAGGCATTTTGCTTCACAGATATGTTATTGGAAGTGAAATGCCTTGGTGGAGGTCAGATCTGTCCTTTCTTAAGTGCCTTGACCTGTTTGTTGCTAATCTCACGCTATCTCAAACATCTGGAGCCACGGTGCACATTTTATTTCATGTACTTTAAGGTTATCTTAAAGTGATCAGTTACAAAGTGACATAACAATAGCTTAAACCCTATATTTTATAGGACCAACAATACACATTCATAATGTTGTCAGTACTGTTTGCAATGGCTATAATATTTTTGTAGTATCTCAGACTCGAAATGACACAATCTTGGTTGCACAGTTTAAAAGATTGCTGTTCATAGCCTGCAGAGCATATGTATAATATGACATTATTGCATTTCCAACAGGAACACACTACAATAATTCAGCTTTATTATATTGTTCAGGTCACATGATACTTTCTTCCTAGTACTGGCTTACTTTCAAACATTCCTTCCTCTATTACAACTGAATATGCTAGTTTTAACAAATAAAAAATACTTAAACACAATGTTTTGATTCTCACTCAGATTACGCCCGGCTACTGTATAACAGAAATGAAGCCGGTTACTTTATGAGGTCACTTACAGCCCACAGTCGGTTGAGAGTCCTTATATTCCCCTTTGACAAAGCGTGTTGCCAGACTGGTCTTGCCCACTCCAGAGGGACCCAGTAGCACCATTTTAACCCTTAGTGTCCGGACATTCCTTGGTATAGTTCCCTTCTGTAGTGTAGCTTCTCTTGATTCATCTAGGGACATTTTACCCCATCCAAAATATTCCAGAAAATCAAAGAAAATCCCCTTTAGTGTCAAGTTGAAAAAGCGGGTCCGAGTAGTCCAGCTAACACACTTTTGTTGAGTTGTTGAGGCGTCATCTTACTTGAGAGAAAAATACAACTAGAACCAAAATACAAGTAAAACCAAACTACAACTAAAACCAAAGTACAACAAACCAAAGTTGCACAATGCTATAGCCGTAAACTCTCACTTCCTTGTTTACACCCACAGCAAAAATGTCAAGGCCATTAACAAGAGGAAGAATCCTGGTTTCTCTGTGTACAAAGTGGACTAGTTTGACCGGATTAGCCTTATGAGAATGTTGAATTCAGAGATTGTCATTGTTGTGCCACTTGGTAAAGATTAACTGGTAGCCTATTTGCTTTTAGAGCCATTTCCAAGTAGTGGGTTGGCACAAAAATTGGGTCATGGGGAGTTATTTATATTATTTCATTTGAACTTAATCAGGGTTCAGTAAGACCAATTGAACATTGATTTATGTTGTTAATAAAATATTTTTATAATATACAGTTGCATATACAAATGCTTTTCTAATCGATTTAATTGTTTGTCCGTTTTCAAGTAGATGCTCCTGTTTAAACGCCTATACAGCGAAGTCTCTGTACAGCGCAAAATGGCCACAAGAGGGTAGCATTGTACCAATAAAATGATTCTAATTTGTTTACAAACGTGCAATCACAATGTGCTTTGATTCAAGTTTAACCCATACAAAACTGCTGTTATAAAAGAATATATTTTACATTTCGTATATATATAAGCATCTTAATATATAGGCTATGTTGTTTTGCATTTAAGCTATAGTCCGGTAAGAAACCTTATACAGATTTAGAGGTTGGGGTGGTCCATCATTATAAATAGCAGAAGTGGTGTGAGAGAGTAGAGACTACAGGCAGGGCTGAAACTGTACCCCTGAACATGCATGGCGTCCCAGGACAGGGGCTGATGATGCCTTCAGGAACACTGTATGTAGGCTATATGATCACTAATCTAATGTTTCATGTCAGTAAGATTTTACATAAAGCAATGAATGTGTTATTTTCACAGACATATGTTAGACTAGGCTATACATAAACAAAATCTTTTCTAAATGCATCTATACATGTGATCTTATGTAGATGTATTAGCTTTCTTTTATTTAGGATCTGACCCTGTTCTATTATGTAAAGTAGGTCTTTTAGTTTGTAGGGGTCAGGGGAGGGACTAAAGAAAAACTCGACTACCATTGGTCAAAGCGGTAACCCAGAGACTCAGGCCAGAGGAGGGACTAAAACGGTTAAATAAAGCACATTAAAAAAAAATAAACTAAAACATAATTTATTTTTAAACTTACTACACCTTCAATTTACAGTCACTAATCAATGCTCTCTTTTCCGGAGTCTCCTGAACGCCCCCTGGGTTACTGCAGACTTTGATGTTCGTCAGAGACAGGTTTGAGTCCCCTTCAAGCTCAGTCAGGTGGGGAAGAGCAGCTGTTCAACTACAAACTACCACCACGTCGGACTAAATCGTATTAGTTGTGCATTTCTCTCGACAGAATTACCTCTGCTTTGGAAAGGAAACGATTATCGGTGCGGTTTGAGAGACGCGTAATAAAGAAGCTGGACCAACTTTGCGCGTAAAGGCAGCAGCCACACACGTGTTTTTGGAGTTGCTTTTGAGCGAGCGCCGAAGAAACACAGGAAGAAGCTGAGAAACGGATGTATGACAATGACCCACGCAGTGAACGCGAGAGAATACGCGCTCTGGAGTTTTTAATGGCACAGGGACGTGTGTAACAACAGCCACAGACCGTCATTTACTTGTATTTGTTCAAAAATAGCCGACTAGATCTGTACTACGAGTTTTTGTAAAGTATGGGGACGCAAGGAGCTGGACGGAAAAGGTCCACAAACAAGGACCGGACCACAGCAGAAGACGATGCTCTCAATCTCATCGCAAGAGAGGTGAGTTATTGACCGGTAAAGAAATGTAAAAAAATAACTGTAGTTTACGAAGGAATGACTGATCAAACGTGTGTAGGCTTCTTCCTGTCACGGTACCCCCCACGACCCAGACACACAGCTGTGAAGCAAGTGATCAGAGCTTTCTGTTTTTTTGTTGAGCCAAATGAAACACACACATGTCGTAATTTACACGATCTGTTAAAAAGTTCGTCATGTGGAATGTTCAAAATGCCGGACTGGAGGCGACTGGAGCAAAAGTGAGATAACTTTACAAAAAAGTAGTGTTTGTGATGAGGGATAGAATAATTCTGAGCATACAATAAAGAATATATTTCTTTATTGTATGCTCAGAAGTATTATATCTCATCTCTCATGTGGTCATCAACATTTCTGTAAAAGGACTTGCCACCTGCCAAAAGTCTAACTGTTACTAATGCGTACATTAAATAAACATACAATATGAGGTACATTCACTAATGTCTCGTAACCAGGCTCTGACATTACTACATGGAGCAGAGTGGTTGGACTTTGCCTTATATCTTAATTTGTAATATTTTTGTGGCCGATGTAATTTCTCCATAGAAAATGTATTACAGTCTTGCCTCCAGTTGCCTCCATTCTGGATTTTAGAATGTTTTTTCTTACAAACTTTTAAGGGGCCCATCGTAAAGTAACACAAAAAGAGAGACGTTGGTGTATCTTGTATTATGTAGCCTACCTTTTGGGGAATCTTGACTAGTTCATTTTCTAGATACGCTTCCAGTTTGAAGGAGCAGGCATCATTGGACTTTACCCTGTCAGTTAACCTTGGTCACCTTGGAGTATCTTTGTAGGAGGATGATGAGGAAAGAACCCAAACATGACAGTGGTTTACCAAAAAAAGTAATTCGGCCTTATATGTGCCCTATGTATCGGTCAGGTTTGCAGTTATATATTGGGTTGGGTTTTATAAATTTTTTGAGCACAAATCATCCTTACAGTCACCATCAGCTGATCTTATATGGCAGTGGCACCCACCGTGAATAGTTTATTTTGCTTTGTAATCGTGAACAAACCTGCAGGCATTGTTGGACCATCTCTTAATGTTGCAAGTCTGAAGTCATGTCAGGGCAGGTTTATATTAGGGTTTCTCCTTATCCATGTAATAGGACTGGGTTGGGTTAATTGATGTTTTGAGGCGAAGAATAGTGCTGCCATGTGTTTGTGAAAGAGGAATGTTTGAAGTGAAGAGATACTAAGGTTTACAACTCAAAGGCATTAGCATATAAGGAAAGGCCATTACATTTTAACTACATGACTTCCGTGAAGATTTTATTTGATATAAAAAAAACACCTACTATGTATGACAATTGATTTTGTGCCAGAGAGGAAGTTGGTTCATAGCTAACCCAACCCGGATATGTCACTTAATTTTCATATTGTAATCAGTCAGTGTACAGTCATACCACAAAGCAATACAGTTTGTTCTACTATCATTTTTGTTTCACAAGTAAACCTTAATACTGAAGGGAACATCATTGATACTGACTTGTGCTATCAATCCACACAACCAGGCCAGTGTTGTACTGTTAGGCAGTAGTAGTTGCTGTAATCTGAGACTTTTTTAATCATATTATCTTATTGAAATAATTGAAATCCCATAATATCTGTGTTTTTAGCTGTTTTTTTTCTAAACTTATGACTTATTCACTTGGTGGTCTGAAGAAGCATTTCCTGGATCTAGTAATGGTTCTTTTGAAGTGTCAAGTGGCCAGTGTCAGCTAAGACCTAAGACTACAGGATTATCTGCATTTAGTCAGCATATGCAAGCTCACAACAGGATATCACTTACGTAAACAAACAAATCTTCCTTGTCCTGTCATGAAAATTTGAAGAGTTTTGTAGATTTTTTGTGTGAAAGTGTGTATCTTTTAAGTAGCAGAAGGGTCATGTCTCCAGCTGGCATTGCTGTGACAGGATGGTATGTCTGCTCTGATGAGTTGGCCCAATCTGCAAAAAGAGGGGGTTTAAAAATAGACGTCCTGGAAGATCAGCTGTTGCCTCACCCCAGTTTGAGATTGGGACAGTGGGACTATGGGAGGGGGAGGGAAGAAGAGGATGTAGGGCAGGAAATGGTGGCAACAAGTGGACCGTGTCTTCAAAAATATGAAGCATTTCTTGGATAGTTGCAATTCAATCTTAATCTTGATTTGAACGTTTTTCATATTTTGCAGCTTGCAAAGGGACGGTTGCACTATTTGTAAATTTACCAGTATTATTAAAATCAAAAGTCATACAATTGGTAAAGAAAACCTTAGTTATTGGCATTTAGTCTAGGCTACATTGGAGGCTATAAGATACACCAATTTGATTAGTCAAAATACATGCAAAAAACTGACTTCCAACATTCATGTACTTTATATTCTTGTGCCTTTTTGGTAACCAGACTCACTGTAGAACTGAAGGTGGAAGGACCACACAACATGAAAGAATGTCAGACAGCAGCATTAGTGCACTGTGCTTTTGGGAGTTGGCTGAATACTCAAATTGTTACATCCAGAGGTAAACATTTGTCTGTGATGTGCGTAAGCTGGGCATGGTTTAGGGCTGAGCTTGTGTGAAATATTTATACAGAAGTCCCAGAGTAATTTCCACTGAAACAGATGGGCCTTTTACCAAACAGCTTGAATGAAAGATGTTCTGTGGTAATGTGGGTATGAATTCTTGAGTACTGTAACCAAGGATGAGTGCTTACAAGTAAATATTGGCATTCAGATGAGTATGAACATGATACAGACAGAAGTATCCATTCACTTTTCAAATAATGAATTAGTCTTTGGGGGAGTTCAAATAACTTGCAACATAATGCTCTGTCACACTTCAAGTCAAGTCATAGTGTCACCGGAAAGGTCCAGACAACTATATCTGACATTGACACAGCAGTTTGCCTTTGGGCAGCATTTGACTAGAAAACAAGTAACAATGCAATGTTTTCAGTGTTTTACATTGTTCAGTTTTGAGAGTCCTATTGCCATTTGGCCTATTTAGGCAAACGTAAAATCGTATTTGTTTTGTGACAGAGTAGAACAATCTGGTAGTACTGACTGGCACAGACAAAAGGTCATGAACTGAAGGGCCTTGAACTGATTAACTACAAGGCCAATATTTAAAGTACTGCAGACATCAGCAAAAGTCCTTCAGATGTTATATGTTCTAATGTTCTTTTTGTGTTATTTGTATGTCAGCGGCAGAGGTTTGGTAATGATTGTCTAGTTTGAATGAGTTGAACGTTAAGGCTAATGCGTACTGGAGCTGTTTAGTTCACAGCTATTAACATACTTACCATATGACAGGTATTTTCTTTTTTCAAGTTATAAAGTATGAACATGAGCAGTACATAAAGACCTCATGTGTTGGTTTCTCTAAATGGGATCGCAAATGTCATTAAAAAAAATTAAGATTTTTTTTCATGAAATTAAAAGAAAAACAATGACCTGAGAAAATAAAACATAACAATATCGTGACAAGACACATGATATTATTATGGGATGGGTTAAAGGGGAAGTGACACTGATGCAACACAGGCCAACGCTAGATTACCATCTTTTTTCTGGTATTAACATACATAACATAATAATAATAATAATAATAATAATATACATTTGTTTTATATAGAGCTTTTCTCAAGACTCAAAGACGCCCTGGGGCACACTGACGGAGGGGGTGGCAGCCAGTCTGCGCCTACAGCCCCTCCAACCACCACCACATTCTTTCATTCATTCATAGGCAATGCGGGTTAAGTGTCTTGCCCAGGGACACAACGAACCACCGACCCTCTGGTTGAAGGGCGAGCACCTACCCACTGCACCACTGCCGCCTGTACATACATACACATACATTGTATACGTAATGTCCAACTCCACAATACTACTGCACACGCAATGCTATAGTACATGATAATTGTAGCACCGCCCATGCACACAGAGACGTGCGACAATTGGCCTGTACACATGCCATGTACCCACAGCCATGTACCCACAGCCATGTACCCACAGCCAGTGTCCTGAACTCAGGACCAACGCAACAACCACCATGCACACAAAGCATTAGTTATACATGCCATTATCTTAGGTGTACCTGCCGAAGGCCCAAGGTTTCTGGAATATGCTTTACTCATATGAGAGACAAATGCTCTTCTGATTGGTTAAAGTGGTTAACAGGAAATAGAAAATATGTTGCTAAAAAGTAACCCAAAGCCCTTGGCTTTAGCACTACCAATACCTCTTCCTCAAGTATTCTTTTTACTGTTTCGTAGTTGCCCTGAAGCCTTGTGTCTCAACTTCTCTCTAAGTTTGGTTTCAGATATCGACCACAGTAACAGAGTTTGGCCTGAAGCAAGATCTCATCGTCTAAAGCTTTGTGTGTTATCATTTATTCTTAGCCCTGTGTGTCTGTGTTAGCATTGGGCCTGTGAACACTGGTATATTTAACTCCGCAGCAGCCTTGATAAATACTGTCAGCAGCTGAAGTGTGGTCCTTCTGAATGTGTGGCTCTCGGAAAACTGTCGGTATCTGTCTGAAATGTAGGTAATTGTGGGATTTGTCATTGTTTTGTATAGTAGCTGTAATCAGTATAAAATGCATAATACACACACTGGTCACTTTATTGGTGCTTATTACTGCTCATTACTCCTGTTTGTGAAGTTTGTTTGTATTTAGAGATAGTCTTAGTCATAGTTTTATATATTATTTAACAATATTTGAGTTACAGTCGACTATCTATTTAACCAGTGTGGTAACGACAAGGCAATTTTACCACAAACATGCCAAAGACCATTATCTGTAAAACATAAAGATGGTTGTGTGAAAATCCCAGTAGATGCTGATGTTTTGAACTTCAGAAGGTCTGTCTGTATCGGCATGTGTCAGTGAAAATGTATTGAATAGCTTGTTGTTAACATATGAGCATTGCAAATATGAACTCTATCTACTGTTCACACATCATCTTGGGAAAGGTAAAGAAAGTCAATCGAGTATTATTGTTGCACTGGACTAACCAAGGTTGATTGAAAGCACAGAAGAGTTCATGTTTAAAGTTTCTGCACTAAACACTGACTTCACATTTTGAGTCAAAAGCCAGTCCACCCTGGCACTGACTGACATTTTCCACTGCCATTGTGCCCCAAATACTTGAACAAGCATCAATCTGGCAAACAATTATTTGTATGGTGTCTGTGAGTCATGTCTCCTTAAAAGGAAGTGTAGCTTGTTTCCTCTCGGTGACATCATGTTGGAGATTCTAATCACAAACTGCTTCCTGTTTTTTCACCGCAGTCCCACCAGAATGACGGGAGCAGGGATCAGGGAGGGTTCATGTGGTCTGCAGTTTAGCCACACAGTCAGTATAGTGGTGGGCAAAATATGCACGAGAAGCTTTTTGGGTTTTGTGCAGAGCAACGTGGGCCAAGCTCTTTTGTCTTTATTTGTAAGTAGACCTTTATTGAAACGTCCCAGTGTGGTCCTCTGCTCACAAAACGTTAAGGTTTATGGTTCATCTTCTTTGTCTCATCCTCATCATTATCTCAAAAGCTTTTTTTTTTTACCCACAGAATTGCCACTCGCTGATCTTTTTTCTTCTTCTTCAGACAATTTTCTGTAAATCTCTGCAATCCTTATACAAACAAACACACATTCAGAGTTACTCAAATCACTTTTCATGCTCATACTGATTTGAGACATTAACGAGTTGCTTAATCTTCATCTTGGCTGATTAACTAGGTATCAAACACCTAATAAAGTCCAGCGAGAGCATGTTTTGTTCCTGTTCTTGAACCATGCAAAGTACAGACTTGATAAGGGACTTTTAACAAACCATTTTCACACTCTCCAGCCCTCAGTCCTTGTTTAAAAAGCCACAGTTTGTTGTTTACAGTTGTTGTGTCCAGGCCTAAACATTATACTTATGCTGCGTTCACACCGGACGCGACAAACGCGAAATTTTCGCGTCTGTCGCGTTCCATTTGTCGCTTGACATTTTGAAATCTGTCGCAGGAAACCTGCGAACTTTTCGCCGGTTTCGC
>JAVQKC010022510.1:0-15537 GCA_036025475.1 Philypnodon macrostomus | reverse complement strand
CGGGCCAAAACTGTGAACGCAATAACTCAAAAAGTCTTTGCTGGATCTTTTTCAACTGTTGCACACAGGTACATATCATGAAGATGCAGAACTGGATTGAGTTTGGTACATCTTCGATCCACAGTGTACCCAACATAAAATATTATTATGACCCCACCCTACAACAAACAGGAAGTCGGCCATTTTGAATTGAATTTGGGAGGTCAGGTATATTTCACAGCCTCAAACGTGCACATACTTTGCCCGATTAGGCTCTAACCTGAAATACCTAATGACCCCCCCGGCCCTAAACACATCTGACTAATATGATGGCAGTTACCTCTATAGCGCCCACTATAGACTGAAAGAAGAATGCAGCTTTAGGGAATTTTCTAAATTTGGCAAAAACATTCTTCACAAACATCCAGACAAATCAAAAAAGTGATTAAGGTGCCCGTTGGTAACAGTTGTATCAGACGTATGGGGCAGACGTATGGGGCTGTTTTCGCCGATATACACCTTGCTGTCGGGGACGACAGCACAGGCCTAGTTTAGATATTTATTTTTTAAAGTACTAAAGTCCGGACCTCTGTGATCGCAATGCTAGGTACAACCACACTTATATTTCCAGATATGTATGGTCTTGTACTGAAGGCCACACACAGACAGGGAGCATGTGTCAGTTAATGTAATAAAAAGGCCAGTATCCGGGTCTGCTGTTGACAGTGGATGTATCTGTTAGCTGACTCACTCAAGAGCAGCTCGGAGCCATAAAGACTACACTCAATGGATTTTTTTCTGTGGGATCTGTGTCTGTGTTTGGACTGGGGATGAGTAGCACTTAGTAAATTAATTAAATTGCCTTTTGGAACTGCTGCTGATAAGAGGGTAGGCAATGATGTAAAAGCCATTGCATGAAACTGTGATGACCCCTGATGTCTTGGTCTGGTTACTTTTGGTTTTATTCTTAGTTTTTGAAAGTACCTTACACCCCATGATGTTTTTATGCTGAAATCATTAGTGTTGTTGGTCTTGCTTGTAGATACATTTGCAAGGGTTCACTGAGTGGATGATTTGTTAGCACGCCTGCCTTTCAGTAAGGAGGTTGTGGGTTTGATCCTTGGGCCATTCAGCAACTAATCTCTTCATCCCTGTGTTACTGTGGAGTACTCAAGATTCTGGGCACTGTTCAAAGGCATGCATCTTTTAGGAGACTGCAGTGGCTCTGTGTAGCTGTCCTATAATGGAGGGTTGGCAGTTTGAATCCCATTCAAATCTGTGCATTCTGTTGTTGTATAATTTGCAAGCCCCATATTGCCTAAGAATAAATGTGGTTGCATGAGTGGTGTTTGGTGGTAGTCGAAGAGGCTGTAGGTACAGAAAGACTGCCACACTTCCGTCAGACTGCAGCTGTGCCTAAAAAGTAGCTTTGCACTCAATCAAAGCCAATGCATTACTATTATTGGTGTCTGTCTAGGTATGTCTCTGTGTCAGCCCTGCAACTAACTTGCTATTCTTAATGGTGCACTCCACCTATGGCCCCTAGTTGCTGGGATATAGGCTCCAGTCATACCTTTTGCAGTTGTAGTATTTTTCTCTGCGTATCTTGCCTGTTTTTCCTTGTTCTATCACCCCTGCTTTCTGTCTTTATCTTTGTACAAAAGTGCCAAGCAGCTTCAGTAAGTGTCAGCTAAACTTGCATTGTGTGAGGGCCTGCCGGTGCATGTCCGTGTGTGGATAAGCACTTTCCCAGCCGCTCCCGCCTGTCATCAGACACTCCGGGCTGGAAGTATTGGTCAGTCAGCACCGGATCGTCGAGTAGATCTCACCTCGTCCTCATTAACACATGCCTCACACATGTACGCCGGCACTTCACCAGAATACCGTGTCAAAACCATGTTCAAGTCCTTCTGTGTGTGGGAGAGTGTGAATGGACACTCGGTGTTAGTTCACCAAAGCGTGCCAAACAGCCTTCTCATTATGGGATGTGTTGGTGGGCTTTCTGTACCTCTTAACCTGCAGGGTCATCACTGTGGGTTCTTGGACAATGTACATGAGAACTTTATAATTATATTGGCGAAACGACAATATTATGGAATCACCTTGGTCTGCATCCTCAGATTGTATGTGTGAACTCTAAAATAAACAAAATTGCATGATTTTGGCACAGTGGTCTGGGCAATTGTATTTGAAATGTACAATGCAAATTACAGAGGTCAAATAAAGAATGCCTCTATAGCGCCCCCATGTTTATGACCCCTATGGGAACCTGGACACACTTACTTTGGCAGAGAGCAATGCAACTTGGTACAGTGATTCTCCACAGTGTACCCAACATAAAATATTATTATGGCCCCACCCTACAACAAACAGGAAGTCGGCCATTTTGGATTGAAATTGGTAGTCAGGTATATTTGACAGCCTCTAGACTGAATACAAATAAATGTACAAAATCTGGCAAAAACATTCAGACAAATACAAAAAGTCAAATAGACCCTTCCCATATTTGTCATGGTTTTGGGGCGGGGCCTCTTAATAATATAAAAATCTCGTTAACAATATTAAAATGTTTAGAAATCACACGTCTGATTAAGATGCTCATTGGTGCCAGTTGTGACATATGGAGCTGTTTCGTCGATATACACCTTGCCGTCATACCCGACAGCCTTGGATATACCTTGGTATATCGGCCATGCAATTGACAGTCCACTATTATAGCCTAGCAAGGTAAGTCTTTTTCTTTTATAAAACTAAATTCTACAGCTGTATAATTGAGCCTTGCATGTAGACCTGAAGACAATACTTTCAGTAATTGGCAATTACACAGTCCTTTAAAGATATATGTAATGTTATTGCCCGTATCACGGCTATTTCTTGACAGCAAACACAGATAATAACCAACTAGTCCCATGCTGTCATACCTGACAGGAAGGTGTATATCAGCGGAACAACCCCATAAGTCAGCCACAAATCCTATGGTACCAACAGCCCCCCATTGTGTGATTTCTAAGGGTTTTTATATGGTTAACAAACAATTAGGAGGCCCCACCCCCAAAATCGCGATTTTACTTTTTTGATTTGTCTGGATATTTGTCCAAATATTTGGCAAATTTTGTAAAGTTCCCTAAAACTACATTATTCTCGTAGTTCTTGTAATACTTTTCGCCGATATATTTATGTATGTTTATCGCTGCAGTGCGCCTGTTGTATAGGTGCTGTATGGAGAGTCCGTCATTAGGACGCATCAGTGACACTGGCATCTCCCACTTGAGAAGCAGAGGCATGTGTGGCTCTCCCTTTGTTTATTCCCACGAGGGGACGATGTGAGGAAGAATTTCGGAGGAGGGTCATATTTACTCACACAGGCCTCTGTCATCTCCAGCCCCTTTGTTCAGGCGTCCTCATTAAAGCGCTCAAATCACCCGTGCCCTTCCCAAAAACACAAAGAACTCTTTTGTGTGCATTTTTATCTTTTAAAACAGAAAGACTCTCCTCTAAAAACACACAGTCAACGATGTGAGAAGAAGCAGTTTGGGGTAGTGGAAAGTTACATACAGTGCTTAATTTGTAAATAAAACATAATATCAGTGTAAGACCTGGGTCATAGAGGCCCACATGTGATCCCGGAACACACACACACAACACTAGACAAACTACTGTCAAAATACCATAAACTGTCAATTTATTTTTAAAAATGTATCATATTTTAAGCAGAACGAGTATTTTCACTGTGTAATAATTGCCAAATAATTTCTTACATTACTATTTTTTTAGTAGCCTAACCCTAACCCTAACCCACATCACAGCCATGGTGTGCCTCCTCCCTGCTACGGACCTTGCTCCTCACCTGTAGCTCCTCAATAAAACTGTCACAGCCACTTCTGTAGGCGTCCACAAGCTTTTAAGTTTTTGTCCAAAACTGTCTTAATGATAAGCACTTAGTCGCTTCCTTTTCCTTCACAATGCCTTTTGCTTTCAATTACCCCTCTTGGTCCACCCTTGTTCAAAATGCGCCCTGGCTCCTCCAACTTCTCCTCAAACGCATTTAAACAAGCTGACTTCTTTTGTAGTGACTGTGTTTTTAACTGAAACCTGTGCTGCACATACTCAAACATACACACAAAACAAGCCCAGAGATACAAGCTTTAAAGTTGGAAATTAACTATATATCATAAAACTACTGTATTAATTCCTTTAAAAACAGTGATATAGCATAGGTTATTATGTGTAAAAGTATCGCCATATTGTGATATTATTGTTATCTTGAGCCATGTATCGTAACATATCGAATCGTGAGGTACCCTGAGGTTCCCAGCCCTATTTTTGAGACGCTAATCAATAATTTTTATTAACAGTTTACTTTTACCATATCCCTTATTCCAAACATTTGGCTTGGAAAACTATTTGTCACACCATTAACTCTAGCTACTTCTATAACCTCAAATCTCATCTGATTTTGTCATCTCCAAAAGTGTAAAAAAGAAATTCAATGCATATCTCCTAAAGACTTATCTATGCCCTCCAATGAACACCATTTGTCCTTGAGTGGGGGTGTTTTGTCTTTATAAACCGAGTGGAGGACACAGCATCTTCACAGGAAAACACTCACAAGTAAAGGGTATAAATCACAGATACTTCACAATCTTTATCGGATAGCAGCAAAATAAATGGTTGTGTCCCAGCGCATGTGAGAATACACCAAGGAATGAGTTTAATCTATTTCCAGGACGTCCATCTTTCACATTGACAATTGCAGACTGACAATCAGGAGAAAGTTTCAGCTCGACTTGGTTCAAAATGAGGTTATGTGTTGCATAGGATACAATTAAGTGATATTTTTGAGATGATCACTGTTGAATATATAATTTCAGAAACTGGTTATTGTAGATGAGAGAAGGTTCATATTTGGAGGAAAAGAGAATCGCATCAAGGTCATCATTTGTCCTGCAATCAAATTACAAAGAGAGTCAGAGAATGGATAACCTTAAAACCACATTTCATTATGTGTAAAAAAGCTTTTGAATTTGAAACAGGTGGTACGGTGGTTAGCATTCTTGCCTCACAGCAAGAGGGTTCCGGGTTTGATTCCAGGAACGGGCAGTCAGGGTCCTTCTGTTTGGAGTTTGCATGTTCTCCTTGTGTCTGCGTAGGTTTCCTCTGGGCACTCCGGTTTCCCCTACCACTAAAAATATGTACAATAGTTTCCACATTGGGGCCAGGTCTCCCCTGAAAAAGAGATTCTGAATCTCAGTAGGAATTTCCTGGTTAAATAAAACATAAAATGTATTTACTGGCATTATTTTATACAAAATTAATTCTCCACTAACTTCTAGCATGAATAAGGTATATTCACCACAATAACTGTTGCTCACTGAATGTTTTCTCTTTTTGGGAACATTCTTTGTAAACCCCAGCAGATCAGTTCATCTGGCAGTATTAAGACGTCCCGTTGCCACTGGTCTACTACAAATACATTCCATTCTTTTTCCTATTACATTTGTTGGCACAAGTCTGTCAACCTTTGCTCTGGGCTGAAGTGAATACGCTGCAGCTTCAAACATACAGTGCTATCGGAACAGGAACACTTGTCTGACGTCAGTAAATCGGAGCTGAAGCATTTGTTAAACATATCTAAGGTCTGTGCACCTGTTTAATATGTATATAGAAGTGCAAGTAGAAGAATACGGAGAAAAATATGGGAGATGTTAAGAAATGAATTCAAATTACACAAAAAAAATTTAACAAAAGGTAAAGACTGGTGGTTTTTCTTCCTGAACTACCAGGTAAACAAAATACAGAGGTACGAGGCTTCTCCTGCCTGCATTGATTTAGCTTTATTGTTAAATAACTACCCATGGTAATAAAGCAATGAAAACACACATTGATTTATAATATGTGCTCAAATATTAAAAGAGAACAGATGTCTTTGAATTCCAGCAATACTAGCAATTTATATTTTTAAAACAAACTTGTTTATGCAGAATCCTTCTCTACAAACTCTTGAGGCTTGACATCAAGATATTTATATCACAACGAAGCTTAGATCTGGAGCATGCCAATGTTAAACTACATACTGGGAGTTATGAAATGTATGCAGTGAATATCAAAGACAACTAATGTCCAGTTTGAGCAGAATTTACCACACTTATGTCAAGTTAGGAACAGAATCAAACATGACATATGCAAAGTTAATGTTAAACAATACTGAGCTAATGACTTCTCACTTAATATCTTCTGTTGAGTATTTTTATTGATGTCAGTAACAGTAAATCATTCCCATCAATAAAGAGATGTTCTAAAGCGGTTATGCAAAGGATGCTTAAAAAGTCTCCGTCTACAATATAAGCAGCAACCAAGGCTTTGATTAAGGCTTTGGTTGATCTTTTAAGTGAGACGTATATTATTCAGATGAAGAGATCATTGATTTGTTATTCTGGAAATATGGAGGTAAATAAGACACAGGACACTTTACAACTGGGCTTTTTTAGTAGCACCTCTTTTCAAAAAGCATCTCATCTCGTGGGGATTGTGGCTTTCCTCCTAATAGTACGGCTAACGAACGCTAGAGCACAGTGAAAAATGCACCATTCACACTCCTTACACTGCTATGAATAGGAAATGAGAAACAAAGAATTTGATTAAGCTGTTGTTGTTTGCTCCATGAATATAGTGGTTATAGTTTGTGCTTTGCACAGTCATCATAGAGTTATACATAAATGTAGCATCTTTGTTTCACATGAATTAACCTGGCAGTTTTCCCACTCACATCCAAACATCTCCAGGCAAAACTAGTGCACTGAAAATACTACTGTGTGTAAAGGGTCTAAATCAGTGAAGCTTACCTGTGAATGGTAACGACATTTGTTGTTTGTTAGTTTATTGTTATCAATATAACTTAAAAACCAATTGTCTAATACGTTTTTTAAGGCAGTAAAGGAGAATTGAAACAGTTCAAAGTTGAAACAGTCCGTTGAATAAAGATTTCGTCCCACAACTAGAAGATCACTGGTTTGATGTTAGCACCCACAATAATAATAAACTATGTCAGCTTTGATGCCTCCTAACCTAAAATGCACCAATGAATTCTGCACCTGTAGAAGTAGCTCTTTTACAATTGCTGTGTGAGTTTAGTATGGAATTAATTGTGGTAGTACTTATACTGGCAGAGTATACAATTAAACAATGTGCTAACTAACTTAAGACTGCTGTAACAAGAAGTAAAGGTGAGACAGAACCTGGGATGTTGAGACTGAGAAAGACGAATGACAGAATCTTTCTAGAGCCGTGATAACGGCTATCCATTTCTAAAATCTGCATGTCCACTGAAAGGCCCAAGACAACCGAATCAATCAAGACCTCTCCATTTGTGCCCTGGAGATCTGCGCTGACCTGCGGCTGACCCATAAGACCCACTTGTCTGATGTGGTTGTTGTCAATGAGATGAGGCAACACTGCTGAGGCCACTCACTGACCACAGAGCAATATGTTTAGATAGAATAGTTTATAGTATAGTTATAATAGTTATGTTTAGATAGAATAGTTAATAGTATAGTTATGTTTAGGTAGAATAGTTAAGGCCGACACTCCAGGTGAATAGGGCTGACCACCGCAGGGTACCTCACGATTCACTATGATACGCAATACATGGCTCACAATACCGATAATATCTCAATATGGTGATACACCATATATATACAGAATCTTTTTTAATGAAATACAGTTAATTTAATAATTAGAACGGTGAATACTTTAAATGTATTTCACAAATAAGTCGACTTTCTCAAAATAAGAAA
Organism: Philypnodon macrostomus; assembly: GCA_036025475.1. Lineage (NCBI taxonomy): Eukaryota > Metazoa > Chordata > Actinopteri > Gobiiformes > Eleotridae > Philypnodon > Philypnodon macrostomus. Next base: position 7,765 of record JAVQKC010022510.1, on the reverse strand, counting down.
CAAAATAAGTACTGCCAGATTACATTTGTGTGAAATATACAACATATGATAAATTCTGATATATACCGATACAGCAGCCTGCAAGTATCTCGATATATTGGTATATATCGATATTTTGTCCCACCCCTACAGGTGAATAGGAGAAAATAACTGTTAAACTACTCTAGCCAGTATGAAAAAATAGAAAAAAGTAATTGCATGTACTTAAACGTGCTAAGCCAGTCTAAAAGTCTAATAATTGCTGAAAGCCACATTTTACCATCTTTTTAGGAGTAACATTTCCAACAAATTGGGGTATGAACAAAGGCATTTGCAAAAAAGAAATGTGGTTAAATAGAACAAAATTAGATTATATAAAAACCTTCACGTGAAACATCGTCATTATGTTAATTTCAAATGTGAAATCTTAAATGTAAAGGAGCAAACTGTACAGGCTGACCAGGGCAGGCCTCTGACTACAGGTATCTTTTGTTGAACACTAGCTTCTGTGTGTTTTTTATTGGAGAGATTTTTAATGAGTCTTCTGAGGGTTCTTTTTCTCATCCTTTTATCACTTTTATGCAGACGTAAACACAGTACCCAAAAAACTTGAGGACATTGCACATTTATAGTTTAGGATTACAGGTAACAAAAAAGCTTTCTGCATTTTATAAAAGCAGAACATATTTTTCTTGCCCTTTTCCAGTTGAGATTGTGTTATTCTCTTTGTGACAGTGTGCACACATCAATAAGTGAGATGGTGCAGTAGCTGGAAAAGAGAAAAAGCTCTGTTGAGCCTTAAAGGAATCATTTAAGTGCAATCTTGCAACAACTGAATATGCCAAAATTTCTCAGAAATATGAAGAAAAGGTGGTTTCCATCAATAGCCCCTTTGCCTACCAACTCAAATGTAGTAAATATGAAATAGAAATTCCAACATCCTTAACCTCAAAACAAAATCATGTTTGAAAATAAAACACATTTTCATCCAAGATGTCATTAGCCCACATCCGCGTTTGAAAAGATGTAGAAAAATAGCCTAAGGTGGCTTTCATCCATCAGAAGCAGCTATAGCTAATAGTGCGCCATCTTCCTCTTCAATAGTTCAGGGTGAAGATGCAAGATACGGGCCATTAATGAGGCTTCAGCAGCTATTCTCAAAAGCTGGCCAGGTTTGAACAAGAAAAAAGAGAAAGCATCAAAATATCCAAAGGCTTTCAAGCTAGCTGCAAAGTTCTTATTTAAAAAAAGAAGAGCTCCTAAACGTCAAAAGCCTCCAGAACAGGTGTTATCTGGAAATTGAGGCGGGCATTTCCTGAGCTGAAAGGGGGGCACTAAGTGGTTTGGCTGTTAGCAGCTTGAGGGCAAGGTGCATTCTCGAGTGGGCATCCGAGATGATCTCAATGAGAAATAGTAAATGTTGGTCTCAAAAGGCAGGCTTTCAACAGCATTTCAGCCAGTATAGTGCTAGACTGAGCTCTTAGGCGTCCAGTTAGACCTTGTGCTGAACCTGAAGCTGCACATTCAAAATGCACATAAAAGTTTAGTTACAGCCTTTAGAAATCTGTAATCACAGTAAAGCTTCCCCAAAAGATAAACTAGAAACACTCACAATTCACAATGCAAACAGACACACACTGCACATATGAAGTGAGCAAACAGCAACATAACACTATTGGAGATACATTTGAACCAGAAAAATCACACTACATACATTTTCAGTGCATCAATTTGCAATGTTCAGATGTGGTATATCTGGTTGCCATAGAACAATAGTCAAAAGACCTCTGCATGGCAAAAGAGAGGACAAAATGTAATGTTTAATAGATGCAATTGTCTGATCATTTTATATGAACTGGGTGGACTTGTTGCCACTGACAAAGGTAGGCAATCTCTTTACATCAGATTACACAGCATTTTCATTTTAAATCCAGCCTCCCATAAATTTTGAACTAATTTATCTACAGTTATTTTTTCTACATGTTATTGAATCTGTTTCATTAATGTAATATTAGAAATAGACTTGAAAGCATGTGTTAAGACTATCTAAAATGTCCATAGTGAATGAATGTGCGAGTGAATGTGTGTACTGTGTATCTCTGTATCAACCCTGCGACTAACTGTTACTGGGTGTACTCTATCTTAGGCCCATAGTTGCTGGGACAGGCTCTAGTCACCCACAACCCCTAATGGGAAACAAACACAAAAAGAGCAATGAATAAACGCATCTAATCACCTTTCACGTCAAATGCATGGGGATACTTGGATATCCTCCTGAATACTTTCTTATCCAATGGGTTGTACACCAAGATTGAGTTTAAAGAGGATAAAGATACTTCAACAACAATGTGGATTCTAAGGACACCAGAGGCTACGGTTGCGAACTGAAGTCTTTGGATGACCTAGTGGATGTAAGCGCTTTCTGTTCTATAAAATCTACTAAATATACAACACCAGTCACGTTTGGACACGCAAATCACAATATAGTCAAAAACATGGAGCAACAAAATAGAAAAGTCCTGGTTAAAGCTGCACTGCCTGATCATTTTTCCCTGTAACTAAACAAAAATACAATATATACATACAAGGCAGTGTGTGATTCATGTGTGAGCCAGGAGGGGTTTGGGATAAATGTCAGAGGCTGTCTCTCCACTCTGACATTTATCCCAAAGAGGGATAGGGGGAGGCTTATTCAAACGTTATTCATAATTCACTTATTTGTTTCTATGGAGAGAAGGAGTTAGCTCCATTATATATGGTCAATGTTGTTTCACAGGTTCAAATGTACCTGTAACACACAAGTAGTATAATAAGGCCTCTATAAAGCTCTCGCTCTTTATTCACCCATACAGCGCCGAGTGCTATAGAAAGCATAGGTAGCAGAAATCATACATTGGCATTATAAAAGATAACTTTGTACTTCCAACAACAATACAACATATATAATTATTTCAAAAAGTCTGCAGAAGAAGTGAGTCTTATCAGTGCTGAGCAGAAGCCCCACCGCAGCAGCACATAACAGGGTAGTTTTGGCACCTCGGGCAGGACAGGCTGAATGACTGCTGGCTGGATGGTGATGGCAGCCAGTGGCCTCTGTATCGCGCTCACAAAGCAGCGCCTCCAGGCTCTATCACATATCATGTTCTGTCAGAAGATCCTAAAGCTTTATGTGAAATTACAGGAAATATAAAAATTAAAGTCAGCTCCGACATCTGTGTGATGTTACTTCTGAAGGATAACTAAAGTGTGTTTTTAGGTGAATAGATGACGTAAGATTTTGTGCTTTCTGTCTTTAAATAGACATCTAAAAAATCACACTAAGAGTGTGCCCCAGGGCAGCTGTGGCTACATAAGTAGCTTACCATCATCAGGTGTGACTGTGGAGTGAATGAATAATACAAATATGTAAAGCGTCTTTGAGTAGTTGTGAAAAGCGCTATATAAAATTTATGAATTATTATTATTATTATTTCACAACTCAGATTTTTTTTTGCCTTGACACAGAAGGCTGCTGCTACTTAAAACAAGTTTTACTACAAATTCAATGTACATCATGACACTTAATACAGTTTATATTTCTTTCTTATTAATATGAACACTGGCATTGTTACGGTAAAAATCGACGATGAAGAGCAGAGCATAAATGAATGCAGTGTAACACAATACAACCATTTTCCAGATTAGAAGATTCTAACCATATTTAACCACCATAGGCTTGTAAAGTACAAGCCCCCCCCCCATTGAATTACTTTTTTTATTGAAACAGTCAAAGCAAAATAGTTAGATAATGTTGAATGTGGTCAAAAACTTAAGTGCTCAAAAGTGCTTGATAACATGGATACTTTGCGTGATAGATGACCTAAGGGGTTGAAATAGGCTTCAATCACTAGTGACCCAACTAACAAGCTTTGAAGAAGAAGTTGATTGAGTGAAGCAATAAATGAGCTTACTAGCTGGGTCAACCAGAAAAAAGATAAAAAGAATGGTTAGAGTTAGTGGTATGATATGATGTAATGATGATGTTGAACGTTGACTCAGGATACAGTGCATTCATTTATGCTGTGCTCTTCACCATCATTTTTACTGTAACAATACCACTGTTCATATTCATAAAAAAGTATAATAGTATTATGATAAACAGTGGATTGGATTTACATTGAAACTGTAGTTGAAAGGGTTTTATACAGAATTTCTGTGTGCATTTCAGGATCGTGGTTAAAGAAAATGTTCCAAGATGTCCTGAGATTCAATGGCCTCCACATCTAAACACAACACATCAAATGCGGCAGAGATGATCACCACCCACATGAACGGCTTTGTGCAAGAAGCCGGTCAGTCCAAGGGCCACAACGAGAGGGCCGTGGACTGTCCCGGGGAGGAGAGCAGCCTGGTCAAATCCCCACAATGCACTGCACACATGGAGCGGATAAAGCACTACCAGGAAGAACTGAGGAAGAAACGTGAAGAGGAGATCAGGGGCAAGCACGATATAGACCCCAACGCTTCACTGAGGCTAAAAAAACTGTCCCAAAATCAGAAAGTGGGTATTGACAATCCTACGTTTGAAAGCAAGGAAAATGCCAGCAATGTCTCAAGTTCCCAGGAGCACTTAGCTGGTGAGTGAAGAAGAGGTTTGGGACCAGTGAAGGGGTTAATGTGGGTTGAATGAAGCTATAGTGGGTGTCACAAAGAGCAGGAAGGTAAAAGAAATGACACAAAAGATTTGAAGACAATAGGTTCTGTGAAAGAAGAAGTACATTCACACAATCACAATGTATTGATGCTACTAGATTTAATAAAAAAAAGATAAAGATCAAATAATTACTAAAAAGTTAATTATGTTGTGTTTTTCATGTTATAAAATCCCATCCAATATAATAGAGTGAGATTTATAGGAGCCAACTGTTTTACAAGTCACTAAATCTGGGGTGTCCAAACTATGGCCCAGGGGCCAAATGCGGCCCGCAGAACAATATTTCTGGCTTACCTCTCAATTGGCTCAAATGGTCTTTTTTTACTGCATTTGACGCTACATAATCCAACTAAATTAATGATGAATAAATTCATGTTCTTTATTATATTGTAAAAAAAAAAGCAGCACACCTTCAGAACATTTGCAACCAATGTCCCCCTAAATAATAGAGCCAGTCTCAAATCAAATGCTTTTGTATATTATAGACTAATTGTTTCTCTCCGTGCTCTCTCAGACCTGGAGGACTTTGTGGAGTCTCTGAGGTGGGCTGAGCGCTGTCTGACGGATGCTCAGAGTCAACAGGACGCAGATCAGCTCCTCGTGCTGGTGTCCACAGAGGAGTTCAAAAATGCCTACAACATCTACAGTGTGGTGTCCCAACAAATGAGCCACGTCACCCCCACCTCTCCCATCACCGCACAAGCCCAGGACCTCTGTCTTGAGGTGAGAGGCCAAATAAACCACCAAAATTCCAAACCCCAATGACCTAGACTTCAAAATCTTAATGTTATTTTTTGTTGAATGAATTGATGGGGATGAATCAGTAAATGCTATGCTGGAGCACTATTTTTGAAGAAGTTAGTTACTACTGATGTCCTTTTAAAAGTCTGTCATTAGTCCTATCTCATTCCCCAACTGACAACTCACAGTTACAACGGTGTGGCTAATAAGTTACCCCACAGACACTGATTTGCTAAATACCTAACTAACAATGACACCTACGGTGGGAACAGGTTTCACCTGAGATTGTTGTGAAGGCCGTGTCCGTCTCTGCTCAAGCTTCACAACAGTAATTGACTTGTGTTGCTGTTGAATTGAACTCGCCTGTCAAATACAACCTAGGCCATTCAGTAACAGAGAACAGTGAGGTTTTGCTCTAAAGTTAAAGTCTATACGTCTGTGACAGGCTACACCACAGCAGGGCCTTTAATAGGATCCTGTCAGTGTCTGAAATGTGTTACATCCGAAAATATACCACACTGTGTTAGAGACCAATGTTTAGTTGATGTTGGACATGAGCTGCTGCTGTGAGATGAGTTCATTCAGAGTTCAGTACTGCCATAGAAATACTGCTCTTGTGCTGACTTTAGACAGATCATATGATAATCTTTATATTCTCAATTACTCAACAGAGTGTATTCCTGTATACAGTAAATTAGGATTGATGTTATAGCTCACTATACTGTCATTTCTGCCCAGTGCATGCATCCTAAGCAACCTCAATCAAATGGCATCCCCCCCAGACCCATAATCACACTGTATTTATGAAACATGACATGCATTCATTAAATCAACCATTATATTCTGTTGACTGAATTTCCAACCACAAAGCATTAACCCACTGTGTGAACATTTGTCTATTTTGGCTACATTTAGATTACCATTTTATGTTTGCAACATCAAACACACAACATTTATCTAATACAAGCTGTATTGTGGCGCTTCCACTTGGACTCAACGAGAAAAGGTCTGACCACGGACCAAACCATTTTTGCTGGTTTTAAAAAAACAACACTTTTTACTTCTTCTGGGAGATAAACAAAGCCCTGACACCCAAACACATATCTTCTCAACAATGCTTCTCTGGGTGCATTTGTAGGCAGTGCAGGAGGGGTTAATTATGACATCCTTTAGTGTGTGAGTATGTAGCGTCGTAGTGCATTTAACCTGTATGGCTGTGTATATAGCGGTCAGACTGACCACTGTTTGAGCTAATCTCCCAGCATGCCTTGGAGCAGTCTTCAGTGCAGGCCAGGTCTTGGTCCAGAAAAAGAAAGCAGCTTATTTCAGTGAGAGCCCAGACGCAGTGCCACGGGGGAGGGGCTGCTGAGAGCTTTGATTAGTGCAAGTCCAAATAAAGGGTGCCTGAGAGCTCAAAGTCCCTAATCACAAACTGCCCAAGCCACAGACAATGGCATGTTCCCACTAAACAGCAACATAAAAACTAAATATAGAGCAGAGAAAGATTGGAGAAAGGAGCAACAACAGAGAGTGGTGAAGGGTTTGGGAACAAAAAGTACTGTGGTGAAGTTTAACATGTACTTTACAAGCCTATGGTGGTTAAATATGGTTAGAATGTATGTAATAAACAGCTCTCAGTGAAGACAGAGGGCTACTTGAGGAATGTCAAGCCCTACTGTTACACTTCTTTATGATATCCACAGTGGTTATGTTAAGTTTTGTATTCTTCCTCTACCATCGATAAACTGCATAAGTAACATGTTTTTGAGACAGACGGTTCAGACAACATTGAATACCAAAGTTTGCTTTATACACAGTGGATATAACACTCATATACTTCCTTGTTTTTAAGACATATTACTAAATACCAAAAAGAATATGCTATATATAAGAGTGTATTTGATAGATGTTGAATTAAATGAAAAATAATATTCTAGACTTGAACCGCTACTATTTATGGAATCTGGGAGTGTGTTTTTACTGTTATGATTTCCAATTCAAACAGTTCCTAAATCCTTAACCAAACATTTTTGACTTTCTATTTTGTCATAACATGTTTTTACTGCTTTTATGTGTTGTACGGCAGTGGTGCAGTGGGTAGGCGCTCGCCCTCAACCAGAGGGTTGGTGGTTCGAGCCCCCGTCCGAGCGCACACTGTCGTTGTGTCCCTGGGCAAGACACTTAACCCACATTGCCTATGAATGAATGTGGTTGTGTGTTTGGTGTTTGGTGGTTGTCGGAGGGGCCGTAGGCGCAAACTGGCAGCCACGCTTCCGTCAGTGTGCCCCAGGGCAGCTGTGGCTACATAGTAGCTTACCACCACCAGGTGTGACTGGAGTGAATGAATAATAC